>CM059212.1:31802169-31834669 GCA_030347435.1 Clarias fuscus
ATTCTTTTTTACGTGAATGAAGATATTTAAAAAATCTTGTTACACTCATCGTTTATAATTACATGTTGACTCTCTACAGCTAAACTGATCTGAAGAACTGAAAGAAAACAAAAAAAAAAGAACGAAAGGAGGGAAATAAATAAATCATTTAGTAATTTAATGTATAAAAATTATTATAATTTTTTAAATAAAATGTAAACTGAAATCTCAGCTTTCACTGGAATTCCTGGCAAAACCGCGAGCCTCAAGGATAAACACTACAGAGTGAGAAAACACAAGAAGAAGAAGAAGAAGAATGTCGTGTTAGAACAGGACAAGTTTCCCAGCACGAATGTAAAGCAGTAAAAAAACTATAATGAGGACAATCACAGTGGGCGTGGCTTACTATTTTAAAAACCTTGTCCAATCCTCATCTGTCTTCTTTTTTTCTTTGAAAAACACCCGCCCGCCCCTCCTCTCACTGCGCGCCTTGATCTCCCTCATTTAAAGTCTGACCGTCTGAATGCTACTAGTTGCAACTTCAGCTAACTAGCTACCGTTCTGCGATTACTGACAGACATCACACACACGGGCGAGTCCTGTATGATGTCATCATCCACCCAGGACGCTGATCTGCTCTGCCCGGGCAGGGTAATGGAGCGGAGAGCGATGTCTGAGCAGAGCGCAGTTTACTGAGACGTCAATAAAGCGGAGAAGAAAGTGGAACCGATCGAATCGAATCAGTGTCTGAGACACAGAACCGTCTGAGAGACGCGTAATCGAGTTCCACACAGACACGAGGGAGGAGAGAGAGGGGGAGACAGAGGGGGGTGATGGGAGGAGAGGGATGGAGGAGAGAGAGAGAGAGAGACAGATGTTGGAGAAAAGAGAGAAAGCTCACGGTTTTGTAAAGTTGCTGAAACGTTTAAGAAAAAGCTTTATATTTTTATTTGTGTTATTTCTCTCAGCTGGATCGTCCTCGCAAATGATCTCGCATGATATAATAAACAATATAATCTTTAAATCTTTTCAAATCTGATTTTCATTCATGCGTTTCAACATTTAAAAGCATAATGAATTATTCCATATATTATTTTTTACTTTTTTTTTTTATTAATTAAGACTAAATTTTCTATGCAATAACTCAACATTGTTATTGATATTATCGCTTTATACAGTATATTAGGATTAGTAGTTTAATATTATTAACTATTAAATAAAAACACATTATATATAATAATCACAATAATACATTTATTATGAATACTTATTATACATTTAGATTGCTATTAATTATCATATATTTTATGATATTTAATAATATTATTACTTGCATCATCACTTTATAGGGAATTTATAGTAAAAGGATTATATATAAAATGCTGTTAAATGTGTTTTTATTGTTATTATTAATTTTTAAAAATGTATTGTTTATAAATTAGACTAAAAGTAGTGCTAATATACAGTATATCATGAATATAAGAAGAAAGGTAATTTTATATTAGACTAAAAAATTTTATAATTTTAGCAATTTCTATTAACATTTATTTATGGTTGAAATTAGGAAATGTAAATAAACATATATATTCCTTAAATAGAAATATTATCAACATAATTCATTCACTTGATCAGAAATTATATTATTTTTAATTTATTAATTTATTTTTGTTTGTTTAAGTTTCCAGATTTATTTTCTTTGCAAAAAAAAAAAAAAAAACCTTAAAATGGCAATCAATCCATCAATCCATCCATCAATCAAGCTACCTATGATCTCTAAAGAAACATTCTCATCATCCTCATCATCCTCATCACGGCTTCCTCTGAGCCTCAAAGAGATGAGGAGCAGCAGATAAAACGCCCATCAGAAACCCGAGAAGAAGAAAAAACAGAGAGGGCTGAGTGGGAATGACTCAGCACTAACACACAGACACAGACACACACACACACACACACACACACAATCTGGTATCTGCTAAATACGCATCACTAACAATAGTGTTCAGTAACTAGCTAGAATGGAGATTGCTAGCTTTATAAGCTAATAAGCTAACAAATTAATGATTGAAAGCAGCAGTATTCACTGAGACTCATTACCGCTAAGCTAACTCGCTAATTACAATAATACTCCCCAGCTCATCAGCACAACAGTTATAGTTATTCCTATTACACTAACAAGTTAGTTGATTTCTAACGCTAGTCATTATTTTACCTAGCTTTCCCTTCATATAGGATTAGCTAACAACCAATTGCTTTGTGCCGCTAACTTTTTTCGGCTAGCTTGATCAAAGAGTCCTTCCAGACGTTCCGTGTTTCAAATGTGTTCCTCAGGTCGCCATGACAATGGGACAAATGTGCTCGCGGTGCATTATGGGTAATAAATCCGGCTCGAAACCCGGCTCAATGATCAGCTTCGCTAATGTCGCGACGATCGATAAATCACAGTCTGGACGCGTGGTGATGCAAGATGAGGCCCCGGAAGGGTCGAAGGTCACATCAGTTAGAGAGGTCAGACAGGGGAATGACATCATGGTAATGGAGGGTGTACTTACTTCTGAATAATTTATACCAAAATGATAGCTAAAAGTGTTAATCAAGTATGGATAAGTGTGTGAATAAGAGCTAGCATGTGTGTGTGTGTGTGTGTGTGTGGTAGGAGTAGAAGCTGTGTGTGTGAGATTAGCCTAACAGGATTATGGGTAGGAGGATTAGGGAATCCTGTGTGCTCCTGCTCCGACCCTGGAGTTGATTGTTTTCCTTTAACGGCGCCCCCTAGTGTTTCATCTCTACCTGAGACCGTTACAAAGGAGACTCTGACACTGGAGACTCCTTCCTCCTCCTGATGTTACAGGAACACATTTCTCCGTACGGATCTGGTCACGTGAACTTGTACGCGCCCCTGTTAACAAACCGTTGCTATAGAAACAATACTGTATTATAGCAAGAGCACAAATATAAACCTGCAACAAACGTGTCCGTTCTGTACAACTTTACAAACAGTGTGGTATCTCACTCTCGCTCGCCCACTCACTCACACACCCACAGACACACACTCTCTCTCATACACTAACACACACACATTCTCCCAAATATTTCGATGATGACTCAGGTCCACTGATAAATGACATAAATGAGTAACTCAGGGAGTTTTTGTAAGATCTGGCAACCCGCCTGGCCTTTATTAATCCCCCTGCAGTCGTCTTTCTCTTTCTCTGTGAGAGACGAGCCGCATGATTTCATCCAGAGATATTTCCGGGAAGAGAGAGGATCGTTTTCTAAAGCGCCGGCACTATTACTGACGAGAGAGAGAGAGAGAGAGAGAGAGAGAGAGGGAGAGAGAGAGAGAGAGAGGGAGAGACAGAGACAGGGAGAGAGACGACTAAGGAGAAATAAATAGCACTGAACAGTAAAATATTTTATTATGATCGAAAAACTTCTCAACACATATTTTCTCCTGACTAACAATACAATCAGCCGGTACGAATACGATGAGGTCACTGTCATTATCCTCATCCTGTTACCACGACAACCACCATTTCTTCATCGCTAATATTTACCTAGTTTATCTTATGCATGTGGCATCGCTTAATGTTTCCAAATACCATTCAATCAATATCAGCGAATCATTTCAAGCATGACTGAGATTTGTTCTTTTCGAATAGAATCAAATCAGTTGAGGAAGAACGAGTCAAGGCAGAGATTCAGTTCTCTCGCGTTTAGTGAATCAGCATTTGATCTTTTAGGCCACAACTGAGATTCAATTTACTCTGAGTCAGTATTTCAGGTGAGTCCGGAAAATCTTTCAGTCAGGACCAAGATGTCTGCCTCGCGGGATTTTCACAGAGATTCATTCCTCTCTGATTCAGTCTCAGAGTCAGTGAGTCATATGAGTGAAGGCCAGGATTCACACTGCAGCAATGTTTGAGACAGTGAATCATATTCATTCTGACCAAACTTCGTTCCTCCCTCATACGTTATACGAGTATTTGAATCAATTCAACGAATCAGTTGAGTCAGTAGTCAGAGGTGGTGTGTTTCAATGTTTGACGCAGTGAATCATTTTTGTCATTTTTGTTTTCTCATCGAATCAATTCAAGCAAGATAGAGTCAAAATTCATCGTTCAGCGAATCAGTATCTGTGTCACTGAGATTCCTGAGATCCTGATCTGATTCAGTGAATGATTTGAATCAATTAGTTCTTTTGATCATAGGTTCAAAATCATGTGTTAATCCTCACTGAGTCAATGAATCAGATGAGTCAGGCAATCTTTCAGTCAGGACCAAGATGTCTGCCTCATGAGATCTTCACTGAGATTCATTCCTCTCTGATTCAGTCTCAGAGTCAGTGAGTCATATGAGTGAAGACCAGGATTCACACTGCAGCAATGTTTGACTCAGTGAATCATTTTCATTCTGACCAAACTTTTGCTCCTACCTCATTAGTTATATGTGTGTTTGAATCAGTGAGTCTTTTGGCTACAATCACTATTCAATGAATCTGCTGAGTCAGAGGTCAGAGGTAAAGCCGGTTAAAGACTCTATGAATCATTTGTTGTGACACATCAAGCTGTGACTATAGAGCAGGACACGCCCACAACGGGGGCGGCGTTTATACCTTTATACATTTAGTCTAGGAAGTTTCACAATCCGGAAATTATAGCAATAGTCTGTAAATCATGCTGTTCAAATAGTTACATAAATACACAAATAATATGTGTGTGTGTGTTAATATCATTAAATCCTTCTCAGTGCGTACACACCCTCAGCATGACCCAAAAACGACCGCAGCCCTCTGTGACACAGGCACAAAGAGTATAGCTAAGAATGAAAGAGAGAGAGAGAGAGAGAGAGAGAGAGAGAGAGAGAGAGACAGAGACACAGAGAGAGAGAGAGAAAGAGAGAGAGAGACAAAGAGAGCAAGCAAGACACGGAGAGAGAGAGACAGACAGAGAGAGACAGAGAGAGAGAGAGAGAGAGAGAGAGAGAGAGAGACGTGTCCTAAAGAAAGAACTGGGGAAAGCTGTAATCTTGCATGTTGAAGAGGAAAAATTACACACACACAGAATCAGGGAGTCAGGTCCTACGAACGAGTGTGTGTGTGCGGTCTCTCGAAAGTCACTCAGGAAGCACTTAGACTGAGCAAGGTCTGATTACTCATCCCGTCTCCATTCAGCACACACACACGCACGCCCCAATGCATATCGAATATAATATACCTAAATATAAACACTGCATCCAGACATTACTTTAAAATAGACATGAGCTGGTATAGGTATCATACGACACCAATACTGGTGGCACACACACACACACACACACACACACACACACAAATATGTAAATAAGTAAATAATAAAACTGTTCTTTATACAGCAACTGGACACTGTACGTGTGTGTGTGTGGGGGGGGGCAATATAATCAAAATGTCACTTAGTGTAATCAGATTAATATGTGAAAAACAACAACAAAAACAACAACAATAATAATAATAAATATACCAGATATACTGTAACATTATTCACATTAAATAAATTCACAGTATTGCTGAGAAAATGATCAGCGTAAAGGCAGGGGATTATTTACACATGATTACTGTTTATAAAATATATAACTATATATATAAACTATATATTATACTAAGTTATAATCAGTGTATGAGTAGATATGTTATTACATTTTAATAAATTATTCAATAAAATTACAACTTTTCCTTTTGATAAAACATTTAAAATATTGATTTCATTTTATTTTAAAGCATCTGATGATGCTTTTTCCTCTAATTTACTATTATTATTATTATTATACATATTTACATAGTCGGTTATAGCTTTACACACCATTAAGATAATTACAAAAATAAATACATGTTATTTTATCAATTAATTTAACAATTAAACAAATTATTATAAAAAAAAACATTTTATATATAAATAAATTTTATAAATAATATACATTAATTTAAAATATACAAAATATAAATAACTTATTTATATAAAATATTTAAATTTTATAAACATTAAAATTATATATATAATAAATACAATATTTATAGAAATATTACATTTTATTAATTACTTAAATAATTATGTTTATATAAAATTATGTTTACATAATTATTAATAAATAATATACATAAATTTAGAAATATAAAAAAAACAGAAAAAATTAAAAAAATAAAAAATTATGTAAATATATAAGAAAATATATGAACAAATAAACAAATTATTGCACTACTACTGTACTATTCCTCCAAGTTTCATGTCCTAACTGTTTCTTATTATATTTTAATGCATTTCAAGCACTCCATTATTATTATTTTTATTATTATTATTATTATTATTTTAGGTTTATACTCTATTAGGATAATTATAAACAAATATAAACAAACTATTTTATCAATGATTATTTAAAAAATACTGTATATTATATATAAAACTATACTTTATAAATTATATATATAAATACATACAAAATATTTTATATATATAAACAAACATATAAATATCTAAACAAATTATCAAATTATTGCACTACTATTATTATAATTATTATTATCCCTAGTGTCATGTTTGATTGATTGATTGATTGATTTTTTTCATTTTAGTTGAATGCATTTCAAGCGCTCTATTACTATAAATATTATTTTTGCTGTCGCTGTTGTTAATATTAATACCTCGAGCAGGGAGAGCTCGGGGTCCAGATGTGTGAAGCTGTGCAGCACCACTGGACCCTCATGTTCCACCACCTCGAGCTTCACACCATCCCAGATGCTGCGGACCCTCCACGCGCTGGCATCGAACATGACGTCATCGGGGTGGAGGAAGAAGACGGAGAACGAGAAGAAGAAGCGGGCGAACCGGAGCTCCCGTGACGCCGAGCATCGGGGTCCACACACTCACACACGCTCACACACACTCCGCGTGTTTCTGTCTCGCACACCAAGAGCGGAGATAAAGACGGAGCGGTCACGCGCTGCTGCTCACGGGGCTCGCGCTCCGGTCTCCGCTCGCGCACACACTGCCGTACAGAGAGAACAGCCTCTTCCAGGGGCCCGCCCCTCCCCCACAGTCCATCCCCTCCGAGTCGATAGCCACACCCACTCGCTTTATCTCACACACTGCGATTGGTCAGTTTGCGATGCACGTGAATGTCTCCTCCCTTGGTGTTATTGATGCTGGGCTCAGCGCTCGCGACAGGGCTCGATTGATCCACGTCCAGCGCGCGAGACGCTCGAGCTCTCATGCGCCGTGCTTACGCAGTGCCGCGCTCGTGAATGAGCTTAACGCGCGTGAGAGACTTCGAGAACAAAACCAGCTCCAAGCTAACTGGCTAATAGCTAACAGCACAAAGCCTGACGGGACTCGGCTCCTCCAAGCGGAGTGACTTGGTTCAGTCCGTTTAATCACATTTTCTACAAAAATAAAACAAATCTAGTGTCGTCTTTAAGACTATCTACACTCCTTACATCCATATTAAAACTGAAAGAGTTTGGTGCACTTGTTATCTATAGAAACGATTTCTTCCTTAGATTCGTGTGAAGTAAAATGATCAGATTCTTCGATTCAGTGAATCAATCAGTGCTGGGAAGCTCTTTGTTTCCAAAGAAAATAGAAACTATTAGACATTTATCATTTGTCTGTTGAAAACTGGCATGAAATCCAACAGTATATTTACATATAATAATTATTATTATTATTATTATTATTATTAAATAAGACAAAATTGCTTTTAAGTATTTATATAATATAAATATGTGTGTTTAGGTACAGTTCCCTGTCTAGATTTCATTTACATACATTTACATCCTGTTATTTTGCATTGTTCATTTATCAAGTTTACATTTAATATAAGTGTTAGATTGAAGTGTAAATTAAGTAAAGCCATCAACTAAACAATACTCGTTCAATAGGTGAATCATGCGAACCGATTCATACGCAACAAATGATTCACAGATTCATTTCCATTCGTATTTTGGCACTTTCTCATTCTCACAGATGGGCTGCAAAGAGCTGACAAAAAACTTATGTAGTATACAAAGTATATAATTAAATCATTGATGTGGATGAAGTGGTTTCTTTAGTATGCACTTTAAAAATGTCCATGCAGGAATAGTTCAGCAACAAAACAAAAATAAATTATCTGGTTAATTTGCTTGTTTAATTTTGCATTAGCACTAAGAGGCTACTATAGCAATTAAGTAATGGATTTTACTTCATGCTAGATCGAAAAAACATGCCCTAATTTGCAGACACTTGCATCAAGTGGAATGGTTAGCAGTAATAATTAATATTTTTAAATAAATAAAAAAATTCCATTTACATAATTAAGTTGAAATGGAACTTGTATTATTATTATTATTATTATTATTATTATCACTCACAGTTTTCTGACATTTCCACATTTTTACATTTAAGGGGCGGAGCTTAAAATCTGGATTGATACAAAACTGTGCGCTGAGTAAACAAGTGACTCTGGTTATCCAAGATGGCCGCCTACATAATGTTCTAGCGTTCACATACATGGTGAAGTTCTGTTCATGTCCAGAAATGACAGGAAGTCCCAATGTGTCCTTCAGCAAGTCTGTGTGATTTTACCTCGGGTTCTTCACACACCCACACACACACACACACACACACACACACACACACACAGTGCTCTAAGTCTACTGATCAGAAAGTTTGAGATAACAGAAATCCCCACATTTAGCTACATATTGTGAGTTACAGATAACTGAAGCTCCTTATTCAGGAGGTTTAAGGTACATTACGAGCTCTGTCCTGACCGCAGCGTACGAGTCAGGAGTTCTCCTCGAGTCTTTGTTCATTTAGATGTGTGCATGATAATGCATGAGATTCACACTGTGTCCTGTGTGTAAGATCACTCGCGCACTAAACGTAATGTTTTTTTACATATTGAAGTCCATCTGCTTCGATGGAAATCAAGAGCGTCTATGAACAGGATACAGTATGCTGACTCATCTTTTATTGTTTTTGAAGCTAGAAGTCTCTGCTGGCTCAGTTCTGGAGAGCGCCGAGTTCAGCGTGAGGTGACGGAGAACGCAAACACAAAGCTTTACAAAATGAACAAAACAGCTTTGTAGTTGGCTCGTTACTGTTCGAGCAGTATAAAATAAAGTGCTCTCTCGCTCTCTCTCTCTTTCTGTCTCTCTCTTACACACACACACACACACGCACACACTCTAGAAGTTTTGGCTGCTCTACTTTGCACATCTGTTGTGTGTTATGTGTGGGCCGAGCCACTGCCGGTAAGAGCCACGACTGAAAACACAATCATAGAGCCGAGGAATGCAGCAGGGGGAGGGACACACAGCTAGCGGGAAAGACAGTGTGTGTGTGTTTGTGTGTGTGTGTGTGTGCACGATACTCTCACTAATTACAAAAGCGACTCTGAAATATAAATGCTATGAATAGCAACATGCAGGAAACATGGTTATGTTGCACTAAAAAATGCACGTGTGTGTGTGTGTGTGGATTCATGTAAAAGACTGTGTGAATTTGTGTATATACAAATGTGCATATGTAAGAGTGTGTGTACATGCTTAAGAGATTATGTGTGTGCACGTAGCTGTGTGTGAGAACGTAGTCATTAATGTGCATGCATGTATCCGTGCGTGCGTGTGTGTGCAGTTTGTGTAGTGTGTGTAGAATGGTCTGAAAATAATAAAAGAACTGTGTAAATGGGCGTGGCCTATGGTTCTAATAAGTTCCTGCATGCATTTTACTCTGAAATCTGAAAAGAAGCAGCGGTGAATGATCAGAGGGACGTTATCGGCTGAGGAAGGAGAGATAAACCCGCCGCGTCATCATATCGTATTTGCTGACTCACATCAGCCTGACTCATGTTTAGAACCCAGCCTCTGCTGAGTCACCACCAGGACATCCCTGGCTGTTCTTCGATCTAGAACCTTGCGGTCAGACAAGTCATCCTAAAGGACGGACTGTATGTTAGGTGTCATGTTGTTGTTGTGTCTTGCTTTCTTCTACAACTTCCGCCACTGTTCAGCAGTGCATGATGGAACGTGATTCGACGGGACAGCTCATTCTGATCTCACTGCTGGATTTTCAAGTCACAAACACAAACACACACCCACACACACACCTTCATACACACAACATTCACTAATCGGTGCACTAACTAAAGGAATCCTGTATTGTGATGCCGTCTCATTGTCTCGCTTCATGTCTGCATTCCTCCTCTTCTCAAGGATAAGCAGTGAGGACTTTTCTCCCACACACACACACACACACACAGTCTAGAAATGAGGCAGATCTAATTAACTGGACTGCTTTACTGTCGCTGACATTACTTAGCGTCCATGCTAATCAAATGAGGAGTGATATCATTAAGTGAGTCACTGTCCTGGTTTACTGTAAATAGCAGCCGCATTACTCAGCTTCAGAAAAAAAAAACATAAAGGAGATATCTCATAACGTTCCTTTCTTCGGCATGTTCGGTGTGTGGTTACAGCACCACCGGGATTCGAACTGGCGATCTCCAGATGATAAGGCGAGCGCTTTAACCACTGCGCCACTCGGAGGCCCAACTATTTAGCATTTCTAAGTTATAATAATAATCCATCCATCCATCTAGGAACCTCTATAGTCCAACTAGGGACCGTGGAAGCCAATTGTGATTATTATTGTATTTATTTTCTTTCAACGACTGTGGTAGGACCTCCGGCCAACATTCATACCCACACACACATACCATGAGCAATTTAGGAACACCAATTAGCCTAATCTGATAAGCTTCCACTTGGAGGAAACCCATCAAGCATGGGGAGAACATGCAAACCCGAGGAGGAAACTGAACTGAACCTCAAATTCTAAATCAGAAACTGACCCACGGATTCATTGAAACGAATGTTAAATCAATTTAGTCTAGAATTTTTTTATGTAACCTTTTTTTTTTTTTTTATGAAAAGAGTCTCCAGTGTCTGTGCTTTGTAACAGTGGTCGTAGAAAGCTGTGGGATAAGAAGAATAAAACACTCAGGAATGTGATAGAAAAGTACTAAAGTAAAAAAGAAAGTAAGAAAGTAATCGACACTGTGAGTCATACGCCACCATTCTTTGAGGATTATTTACAGTTACAGTATCACATTATCTTTCCCCCTCGCGGCTCAGTTCCCAGAAGCCGCGAGGTCTTTAGAGAGAGTTGGGGAACAGGCATTCAGGTGCCGCTTCCGAGGAAAATCCCTCCCTGTAATCCGTCTTTACATCAGCGTGGTGTCAGAGCCAGGCACGGCGGGGATCTCCCACGGGTCAACAGAAATCACTCACGGCTAAGACATGAGGCGGAAAAAAGCGCAAAAGATTCAAGAATGTAGAATGCTTCCTAAAAGATCTGTGCAAACCATGTTGGACCAAAAAAACACAAACATAAACTGAAAAACATGGACGTAATGTCAGAATGTGATTTATCGTTGTCACAGTTCCACATTATGAGAATGACCCGACCGCTCCGATTATAATTTATAACTCATGAACTGAACACATTATATTTGTTTGTGCTGCACAAACGTGAGTGTCTGTTAGATCTGTTTTGACACACTGTTTCACATACTATGACATCACCCTTATTTACAATAATAACTAAATATCATATCTCATTTTAAGATATGAATCAGCACAAAGAAATGCAAACGGTTTTGTTCTGTTTTTTTTATATGTGATCAAACTACATCAAGCGTTATCGTAATTAACATCACATCCTCAGCTTGCAGAGATTCCTGAAGAGATCAGTGATAATTCACTAAATGCACCAAATCCTTGCAGTGAGCTGAGAGAGTGTGAGCTCAGGCCGTGTGTTTATGTTATAATTAGTGCGACTGTGGACGCTGAGCCGAGATAACGACTCATTCACGCCGAGATCACTTCACTGTGAGCTTTTAGAGATATGACCCGGAACTGATATCACGCAGCAGCAGGGCTTTTTATCTGTAAAAACACAACAGGCCTGATCTCTTCTTCAAAAACGTGCTGAAAGAGAAGCCGAGAAACAAAGACAGAGGAATCCGGTCCCCTGCAGAGACGGTCTGATTCACAGTAATGTCCACTAACTCAGGAAACAAATCGCTCTCTCTCTCTCGCTCTCTCTCTCTCTCTCTCTCTCTCCATGTCTCTGACTCTCTCTCTCTATCTCTCTCTCTGAGACGCCTCGGGTCAGGTTTAATGGAATGCTGGATGTTCAGTTACATTGCTGCATTTTATGTAAAGGAATGGTTTTTGCTTTATTAAAGCAAAAAGATCCACTAAAGCTCCACTACAGAATAACACAAGCTAATCCATCCATCATCAAACTCATCACACTTGTTTATGTATTATCGCATAGTATCTGCTGTGATTTGTTGTAAAATATTTCAGATTTCACATCATATTATCTCAAACTATTGCCATATTTTATCATATTATCTCATACTTTAGTCTTATTTCAATATTATCTCATGCCATACAGTATATATCTCATACTTCTGTCTCTATCCATCAGCAGGACAATCAAACTCACTGATATCTTAATTCATATTCATATATTATCTCATACTGTTGTCTCATATTCATTTGATCTTTAACTGAAATGTTATCTCATGTTCATCACAACCAATACGTATTTCCATCCATTATCAAACACATCGATATACTATCTCATATTCATATAATGTTTTACCGACACCATTTCGTTTATATATAATCTCGTACAGTCTGCTGTGATTTATTGTAAGATATTTCAGATTTCACACAACATTGTATAAAATTATCAAATCATGATATTATCTCATAATTTTATCTCTTTATCACTTTAAAAATATACCACTTTATCACATTAACTTGTGCTACTACTGTATCTCATTTCAATATATTATTTCATACTTTAATCTTAGTTTTAATTATTATGCCAGGCTCCTGTTTTAAAATATTATCTCATATTGTATATTCTTATACTCGTTTACTGTATTAACTATTTTACCTCAAACTAAATACTCTCTTGTACTGATAATGAATGCATTGCCAAGCAATGATACAGTATCATCTCATATTTATCTCACATGTCTCATGAGTCATCTCACTCATATATTATATTCATATATTGTCTCATATTATCTCAGATTAATTTGTTATCTCATGTTTATTTTGCATATTTTTGTAACCATCCATCATATTATCATCTCATATTTATGTTATCTCACACTGATCTACTGCAACATTTCATCAATGGATTATCTCATATTGTCTCCATCCATCAGCAAGACAATCACACTGATTGATCTCATACTGATACTCTCATATTTCATATATTTCACCACAACACAAAACAAATAAAAAAAAGTCTTGAGAACTGTAAAGGTATATTGCTGTATTATCTTTGTAAGAAATTAAGTTTAGCTTATATTTAATTTGTAAAGTAAGCAGTTAATTTTCTGTTCTATGTATAATATCATTTGACCTGGATAGTCGCTTTATGGTCAGCCATAAAGCCACTGTGTTTTATTTAGAAAGGTGGTTATTAATGATTATTTATTAATCGATTTAAAAATGAGAGAATTTTATTTCTGGTTTGTTCAAAAGGCGGGAAAACACCAGCTATAACAAACGGAAAGACTGACTGACTCCGCTTCCTTCCTGATAGCCGGTATGATTATAATTTTTTTTAGAAGGCACTCTCATCATGTGCAATTTGCCAAAACAGAACACATCAGCGATCTATCATGCGTCCTGCGGTACTTTTCTGTCTCCATCCATTAGCGTCAAATCCAGCTCCAGCCATTGGCATGGATTCTCCTTATTCTCCGATATCCGTTCATGGCGGATGATATCCGTCTCGAGTCAGCCTTCTCAACCAGAAAGCCACATTTTCCTGAGATTAAGAGTGTTTTCACATCAGGGCCACGGGATCATCTTCCTGGTTCATGTTGATCGATGAGAACACAATCGTTTCACGCTCGGGAACTGTGCCCTTGTTGGCTGGAAAAGGTGACCTCGAGAACAATACGGGCGCGGATGGAATCAGATATAGAAGCCAATCGTACCTGAAAACGGAAGTGGATGCAACATCCTCTGACCTACACAGCGAGGGCTGGTACAGCAGGACGGCAGACGAGAGCATCGCTCCTGACATTTTTCCAATATTCTAAAATTCTCTTCTTCACTTTATATTTAATGACAGCTCACAAACCAACTAGGTTCACACTGCCACCTGCTGTATCGAAGAATACAGGAAATAATCCAAGTAAAGAAAAATAATGATGAGATTTCGGTCAGTGGGGGAGGGGAGGGAGCAATCATTTATTGGCACGATACAAATCAATCCAAAATGTGTGTTTTTCTCATATGATTCAAGAACCGCAAGGAGGAGAACAAACACACCATGGTTCTGTTCAAACAAGTTAAACACGGCATATGAGAGAAAGAACTGTAAATATATTTCATTTAAAAATATTCACAATCGGGCGTCCCTAAACTTTTGAATTATACTGTAGGTCAGGTGTTATTTAAACGTTTATTATTAGCATTTCAGCGCTTGAACACGTTAGTTACAACCCTGACTCATGGGCTTAAACTCTGGCCTGTTGATCGATCAGTAAAAATAAGAACATTCTCATGTCATGTTTTGACACGTAGATACAGTAAGCGTGTGTGGATTTGAGCGTACGGCGTAGCATAGCATAGGATAGCGTCTCGCCTACCAGATTATCCAGGATGGACAGATGGACGTCCAGCATGAACATTCTGACAGGCTGAGCGAGGGCTTTCTGAAGGCTGAACACCGGCTTCATCTCCATTCCACCGCTCAGTCCCTCATCCCTCACGTCTCCTGTGATTTATCCTCCTTCTGTCTATCGCTCTTCTCTTCTTTCTCTGTCCTTCTTTCTCTCTTTCTGTCTCCTTCTTTCTCACACTCGCGTCTTACAGTAACTTCTAAAGTGTAACGTTACTCGAAAACTAAAAACAGACGAGTCGATGAGGCGGTAGTTCTCTCTCTCTCTTTCTCTCTCTCTCACCTTGCTATTATTGTAACAGGTGGCAAGCTGGAGCTTGCCTAATGCACCATAATGCACACACACACACACACACACACACACACACACACACGCACACACACACACAGAGCTAGAGAGAGAAACACCCGCTATGAATACAAGGTTTCAAGGAATGCGGAGGTGTTGAAAGAATCAGGCGTTCATAACACACACACACACACACACACACACACACACACACACACACACACACATATTGTGCATATTAGCACACCAAGAGAATTAACTGAAATAAATGAATATATATTTCCATAGGGAGTTCTTGGGAAGCTGAGGTTTTTAGACGTGAAGCAAGGTGTCTGATTGTGTCTCCGTTGGACTGAGAAAACTTTCTACCTTGATGGTGTCCAAGCGCTAGTGAAACATGGGATAAGTGCATTAGTGTAGCAGGAGATTATATAGAGACATAAAGGGAGTGTTTACTCTCAGAACTGTATTCTGTTATTCTGCACAAATGGAAAGTCCCGCTTTGACTTGAACGCCCATGTATATGTGTAATATAGACACAGATGCACTTTTTTGTACCATTTTATGGGTTGATGTTGTGAGGTCTAAGTGTGTGTGTGTGTGTGTGTGTGTGTGTGTGTGTGTGTGTGTGTGTGTTTCCAGTTAATCCAAACCCTGATGTAAACACAGGACAGAAATAGAGGTCAGATGCCAGCTCACATTTTAAGACTCTAACATTAACCCAGTGGCATTTAACTCTTTAGCAAGAAGCCCTTTGGCATTTAGATCTTTTCTATACACAAAAAACTTCTCACCAATTACACATATTCTGTCACGTTAATGATGATGATGATGATGATGATGACGATATACAGTAATGACTAATGCTAAAATACGGCCACCTATAACCCAGCGTACATGGCTTTGAAATACGCCTCGTTATCTTTAAAGCCAGATATCAATGAGAAAAGCAGAAGCTCAGCGTGAATCCTGTGGAAATGTGAACTTGTTTTCACATTAGGTATGATTGATTTGTACCGTGCTCAGGAACGATTGCTCCCCCATGCTTCCCAAACGCCACCCCCCTGCCCCTCCCCCACTGGCCTGAGTTGTTTTTATTCTCTGTACTCAGGTACACTTACGTATTCTCCCCCTCTGGTACAGCAGGTGGCAGTATGCACCTAGTTGACCCTGCCGACTTCTGCTATTGTTCACTTGATCGCTAATTCTGCTAATAGCCGCATTTTATTACATCGGTATTACGCCTGAATTCCACACAAATAAAATTACACCTGAATTCCACACAAATAAAATTAAACGCTGCTTTAATTAACCAAAGACGATCAGATCAATGTGGTGCAGCGATCTTAGCCACCAGGTTCTAACAGTCATGCTAACTAGTTAACGGGCAGATTATCAGCTCCCAAACTAGCCGCTAGCTTTCAGGTTCAAGTGTAACTCTCTGCACGCCTCAGAATTACAAAACAACGCCAGGGATAAACGCTGAACACGCTAAGTGACAAATTTTAAACAGCGAGATTCTGAAAATCAGGTTTAATGAGGAAGTGAATAAGAATGAAGGACGGTTGAAGGTCATGGTGACCGAGGGGGGGAAAAAAGGAAATCCTTTTCCTCAGATGACGCAAATCATAGATGCTAATGCTAACTGTCCCTGAACACACTGCTTCCTGCCAAAACAGGAAGTGCACTTTCACCTGCCTAGACCCACCTGTCAGTTTGCTTGCTAAATGTAACCATGGAAACAGTTTTGCTTTAATATTATGGGATATCCTCTAAAGAAAATGAGTACTGATTTACCTATTACTGAAAGTGTGTGTGTGTGTGTGTGTGTGTGAGAAATGGTGACAGATAAATAGAAGTAACGTCATCACTGTAAAAGGAAAGCGGCATGTGTGTGTATGGTTGCTGTACTAAATAGCACACACACACACACACACACACACACACACACACACACAGATCAAAGTTCAAGGCTGTGAGTTAAATCTGATTAGTTTGTATGAGGCTTATACACACATTCGACATACTGTATACGGACAGGCCATAAAAGTTAATCTCATTTGATGCAGAGGAAAGGAAACCCAAACACACACACACCCAAAACGCACACACACACACGATTTTAAAATACTTATTTTATTCGATGATATCACAAACATGCCACAGTAAGGATATTTTAATGACGCGGTTCCAACTTGCTCAATCTGGGTGCCAAAAGTTTTTTTTTTTTCATGGACAGAAGGAGAAAAAAAAATAACACTACCACAGGCCCTGAGATCGGTGTAAGTATGGCAAAAAAATAGCTCTTTTAATTGCTTAACTGGTAGGCGTTAAAAATTACAACATTTTTCGTTTTTTTTAGAATTTTCTGGATGATAGGGCGAGCGCTTTAACCACTGCGCCACTCGGAGGCCCCTAAATTAGATTAAAAAAAAAAATGTTTTATGAAATTTCTGAAAAATCTAAGGAGTTTGATGACATAATTTATTAAAGCCAATCAGGCTTCAATATGCAAATTTGCATGCTAACAAAAACTAAAAAAATATAGTTACACACATACACACACGCTAGTCTAATGCACACACTAATACATGCACAGTAACACTATAAAACACACTAACACATAATATAGCACACTAACAAAATACACTTTTGTACACTCTCTCTCACAGACACACACACACTTTCTGTGTTTGCTGTACAATATTTCCCAGGATGCACTGCAGGAGGCCTACCTCGAGACAGACGGATCATCAAGTGCAGTGAACAGCAACATATGAGCACTCTGTGTGCTCAATTATACCTTGTTACACACACACACACACACACGTACATCTGTCTCAGACAGTAAATCAACTCCATCTGGCCATGACATCATCATGAGATCAAAACAAAAAGCCTGATATGAATAACTCACGAAGAGTAGAATGAACAAGAGGGCGTGGCCTGTGTGTCTGTCAGCCAGAGTGGAGGGGGTGTGGTCTCTTTGTTAGTTAATGGAGTGCTAATTAAGCTGATAAGAGAGAGAACAGCAATAAGACACCAACACATCCTGATTAACAGCCCCAATATTCCATTGTGTGTGTGTGTGTGTGTGTGTGTGTGTGTGCGCGTGCATGTTCACAACAAATTGACTCAGACGTAATGAGTCTCAGGGCAAGCCTTTCAATATGTGTTAATTAATGAGCCAAAACCTCACACTCCAACAAGAGGAGACTTGCTAATGTGTTTGGGCATGTGTGTGTGTGTGTGTGTTCAGAATGCACAAAGCAATAAAGAGGTTCTGAACGCAGTGTGCGCTGTACAACTCGAGCTGTGAGTGTTTAAGGTGGTATTGTGGCACTGTGTGCTGAACAAGTTCCTGAGTTACTGAGGGCTTTTCAGACCACCTTAAATACAACACACATCTAATCTACACATCTGATTGTAAACCACTAACACTGCGGCTGGTGGGAAAATCCAGCTGTTTACATCTGTGTGTGTGTGTGTTTGTGCGTGTGTGTGTAAGGGAAAACTGCTCATCTTCACAGCTGCTGCCTCAATTTTGCACAAAAGTGTGCTCCAGAAACTCTTGCACAGTCCTGCACGTGCACACACACACACACACACACACACGCACACGCGCGCGCATGCACACACGCACACACACACACACACACACACACACACACACACAGTGTGATAAATGTAATGTGCTGTTTAGATGTATTAGAGCAGCACTGTTATGCCCTCTGGTGGTCAATAGTGGTACTGTGCTCTGGAACGCAGAGTGCTCTGGTTTGGCTCTCCAGGACATTTGAATTACATCAATAATCACAGGAAACATCTACAGACACAAAATGTCAAACTGCTCTGTCTCCAAACTGTCCTGTCTCCAAACTGTCCTGTCCACAAAACTGCCTTCCCCTGCCTTCCCAATCCTCTTTGTCTCCAAACTGCCCCTGATCGGACATTAATTGGAACCCTCATGATAGACGTCTCTGCCTCTTCTTCCCGCTGCAGCGTTCTCACGTCCCATCGCTGTTGTCCAGTTTAATCCAGTTTGTACAAACGGAACATTTCATCCGAACAGAAACGAAAGAAAGAGAAACTACCATTCTGTTCTCACCGCCTCGGAGATTTGGAGATTTGGCACTCTACTCTGTCTCCATAGTAACCGGGACGTGATTGGGGGCACACACACAAGTACATACACACAAGCACACACACACACACACAAACACACACACACACACACACACACACACACAGTGTTGAACAGCTGGAGGCAAACCCAAGGGTCTCAGGGCGCTCCATCGCTAGAGTTTTGTGTGAATTAAACTCATTAATGACTGTTTTTTTTCCCCAATCCTTAATTTGTTATTGTTATTATTGTTATTATTGTTATTATCTTTGCAACATCTATCTTTGAAATCTTTAGTATCTTTGTAAATATATAAAGCTATCTTGTTGATTTAAAACAAAATGTAAACAGATAAAGGTGTTTGTGCGTTCATCATGGTGATGTGTGTTACAGAGTGCTGTTTATGAGTAATAAGTCATTTGTTTATATTTTGGGAAACTAAACCCACAATAATTTGTGAAAAATTACCATCAGGAGACACAAATACAACAACAACAACGACCACTGGAACCAATAAAAAACTCTCCTGTGGGTGTCAGTGTATTGCTGTCACATTCTACCCACTAACAATAAACACTTTGTTCAGTCACACGTGTGTGTGTGTGTGTGTGTACGCGCTAGCAGTTAATCCGGAGAGAAGCCGCATATTTGTGATACGTGAAACATCTGTGACAACCACGGCGTGCCGATAAAAACTCCATGGATGAGATGGAGCTGAAGATAAACGCCCTCTGAGAGACAGTGTGTGTGTGTGTGTGTGTGTGTGTGTGTGTTCATCTAAATCACTGACACTGTCCAGGAATTCTTCTCCTGTCACTATGGCGACCTGAAATGTCTGCACACATACATTGACAATCTGCTGTGTGTGTGTGTGTGTGTGTTGGAGATCAAAGCCTTAAGGTGCGGTGCATTATCACACTCATCACACACCTGAGAGTTATAGTGAATAACAATTAGATGATTAAAATCCTCATGTTCTGCATGTAGAGAAGTGGGTGGAGTCGAGCTCCCCCTGGAGGCGTGGCCATAACATGGCTATTGACAATTTTCCTTTTGACATTTTTATTTCCTTTCACTTGTTCTGACCACTACATATTAAACAGATGTTTCATCTTCAACACTCGATGTTTATTTATTTACTTGTTTTTTTTATTTCTAACAGTAAAAACATCCCTCCCCGCCCCTTTAAGACTTTTTTTTCCCCTCCAGAATAATAAACGCAGGCTCACAGCTGGCCTGGAATTCCTTTCCGTACACGCTACATGGCTAACTCCTGGAACAGCAACACACTGTTATGCTAATTATAGCGTTAGCTGTACACACACACACACACACACATATATATATATATATATATATATATATATATATATATATATATATATATATATATACACTCTGTTTGATCCTGTGTAATGATGTTAGTGTGTGTACCTGCGTATCCAGCATCATCATCATCACCACCATCCAGAGCTCATATCTCCCTCTTCCTCCTCCTCCTCTTCCTCAGCTCTCACGGTCTCGAAAGGTTTTAATCCAACGCTTGTTCCGGCAACACTAGAGGACGCACACACACTCTCTGGAGCGCACTCCGGAGTGTAACTAGGGGTCATGAGAGGTCCAAACACACCAGCACAGTGAGTGTCCGAGGGGGAGAACGTGCGAAAATCCAGCACTTCTTCTCTTTCCCTTTAACCCTGAGGATGATGGATAGAGGAAGCACCGAGTTCCAGCGGCACTGGATTCCGGGAAAAGTGGTTAAGGTTGTGTGCTATTCATCAGAGGGTTGTGTGTTTGAAACCCTCTACTCTTTACAGAGAGATAGTATTGGTCAAGAAGCCTTAACCCTCAGGTTTTGTGCTTTAATGTAAATGAGAGATTAATTGCGTCCGAACGTCTGCGCTGGTGTTTAATAAAGGTTTCCCTTTAAAGGATGCGCACTGTTGTGTTCCAGAACGACCCGCGTCCAGCGCCAGGTGAGATCCTCATCAGTGTTCAGGCACCAACCTCCAAGTGGAAACCTTCAGGACATCCCTTTAATTTCAGACTTAAAGGAGAAAAAGTATCCTGATATTAATCCTGGGTGAGATTCAGCCATTCACTGTCAGGTACAAACAGGTGATCTGTGATGCACACTAGATGATGCAGACTAGATGGTGCGATGATGTACACTAAATTATGCACACTATGTGTTCAACACTAGATGATCTACACTAAAAGATGAGCACTAGATGTTGCACAAAAGATGATCTATACTAGATGATGAGCACTAGCTTATGCACACTAGATAATCTACACTAGATGATGCACAATATATTTTGCACACTTGGTGATGTACACTAGCTGTTGCACACTACATAATGCACACTAAATCATGATACACTTTAAATGCTGCACACAAGATGATCTACACTAGACGATGCACACTAAATTATGGTGCTCGCTAGATGGTGCACACTAGACGATGCACACTAGGCCACATCACAAAGTCCACCCCGATGCCCGATCCTTCACCTGAGATTATAATCCCGGGTTAAACTCGATTTAATCCGAGATAGAAGCGGGTGCGCGCGCGGGTGAGGATGCACAGGATGGAGGGATGAGGAAGAGGATGAGGATGGAGATGAAGAGGACGCAGAGGCTTCATGCCCGCCTCATCTTTCCGTTTTTCTCTCTCGAGCTCGAGACCTTCCCCAAATCTCATCCCGTTATTAAGGCACCGCGCGCGCGTCTTCCCATCCCCTCTCTCTCCTTCCTCCGGATTGGGCTATGATCCCATCTCCTTCTCCTTCTTCTGCTTTATTTGATTTTTTTTTTTTTTTGCTCCTCTGACAAAATGGACGGCCTCCGCTCGCGCTCTATCTCTCGAGCCCAGTCCGCGTCCACTCCCTCCTCCGGTTCCCCGTCTCCAATCTCACATCGTCTCCGCATGCAGGAAAAAGGACACACAGACTCACAAACACTCACACTCTCACACAGGAATGATAAATCAGAGAGAAAGCGCGTGCGTTCCGCTGAGAGCCGGCGCTTTTCTTAAATAAAACGCAGCAGAGCGCCGGGACTGGAGCGCGCGCGCTGTATGCGGGGTGGAGCGGAACAGAATCCGCGCGCAGCCTCGGGGTTCCAGACTGAGCTCGGAAATCTCACTCAGTATAGAAATAAATACAGCGGAACCTCGACACGCGGGTTTAATCCGCTCCGACGGGGCGAGTTCTTAAGGTGGAATGTCGTATTGTGAAGCGCGTTGTCACATAGGAAACAATGTAAAAGCGGATAATCCGTTCCAGCCGCCCAGAAATATCACCAATATTACCAATTTACAACACTACAATCATATTCCTGCATATAAAAACAATCAAAACATTTATAAAAGACATGCAAATGAAGTAAAATATTCAATAAATAGACATTAAACCTCACTTAACATTAATATATGATTCCTCTCGGCACCGGCTGCTTTAAAAACCGAACTGAAAGCGGCTCCCTTTTCTTCTTGCTACCGTCCTGGCTAACATTCTTGTTACCCGAGGTGCTGCGTCTTCACTAAATCTTACACAAAATGCAAAAATAAAAAATAAAAACACACACACACACACACACACACACATAAAGAAATATGTAAACTCGCTTCACTTGACTTTTCAACACACAACTATTGAAGGGCTGCCGGGCATACGTGCCACTTAGCTGGTTTTCAGTTCCGTTCCGTTCGCTCACTCGAAATTTTCAGTTAAAGTGAAAATTCACGAGGCAGGGCGTTCATATGTTCATATACCGCTGTACATACTTTATTTACCCCAAAGTAAATTCCAGATGTCCAGCAGCAATAGAGACAGTAACACAGAGACAAGATATAGATGTGATTACACACTGAACTGTCCAGAAATTACTAGAGCAATTCTAAAAACAAAAAAATCACAAGGTATGCAAAAAGAATAGAAATAAAGCATCTAAGTCACAAGTAACAATAATTAAATTGTCTGATATATGATAAAATAAATCATTTGCACTTTCCTAATTAAATTTCTTTTTTTGCATATTTATCAGAGATTATCCAAAAAAAGAAGAAGAAGAAGAATGCCACAAAGATAACTCAAGTAAATACAAAACACAGATTTAAAAGATGATTTCATTTATTAAGGGAACATAGCTGTCCAAACATACCTGGCTGTATGTAAAAAAGTAACTGACCCCTAAACCTAATAACTGGTCGTGACACCCTTGATGGTAACAAATGCAGTTAAGCATCATAACTGGCAGTGAGTCTTTCACATCGCTGTGGAGGAATGTTTTCTATTTTTTCATAATTGTTTTCATTCAGCCACATTGGAGGAACTGTGTAATATTAAAATTATTTGAATAATTTAAGTGTGATGCAAAAAAACAAACAAAAAAAACATCAGGATGTGATACTTTTTCACAGTAGTTTACATAATTTTTACTTTTACTCCTCTAGATTCTAGAGAAAATATCTGTACTTTATACTTCATTACATTTCTGAGTGGTGATGCATTACATATTCGTAGTGGTGTGTAGTATTTTAAGCAGGAATATTGCTGAAATAAGAAGCAAAAACAGTTGCAGACAGCAAATAAAACAACACATTTACATTCAGGAACAGGACAGACTTAAAGACTACTGTGAGCTAATATAAACTCAGTACATCTGATCCACACACAACTTGGGCTAAGGGGTGTATAGTATAGTATAGTACAGTGTGTGGCAACCTACCGACGATGAACCCAAATACAATATTTACATACAGCTCTGGAATAAATAAGAGATCACTGCAGCATAATTAGTTTCTGACAGTATGGTTTTTTTCTTACAGGTGCATGTGTTAATGAGATGAACAGTTCTGTTTAATTTAGTTTTTGTGAACTGCTGACAATATTTCTCCTAAAATCAAAATATAATACACAGTGTACTGTATATTTAAAGGAAATGACATCATCACAACACATCAAAATAACCAAAGATCATGCAGAGCTTTAATAACTCAATGCTCAAATAACAAAATGCTAATAATTTGTAAACAAATGGTGTCAATGCTTTGGCTAAATAACATCAATAAATCAGTATTTGTTGGAATAATAACCTGATTTACAGCTACAGCTTCCATGTGTTTTGTCTCTCCACCAGTTTTTCACATTGCTCTTTCATACCACTATTTAAAAAAAAAAAAAAAGCAAACAGCTCAGCTTTACTCGATGGTGTGACGCTCCATCCACCCTCCAGTATTTATATGTATATTTATATTTACTCATGTGGAAATAGAACTGAAGGTCTTCTACTGATAGAGAAACTTTTATATATATATATATATATATATATACTGTATATAGTTATTCAATATATATAATTAAATCAAATGTTGAGTAAAAGCTGAAGCCCAGATTCTCTGTATAATAAGGGTGCCACACAGGAGGACTCATCTATCACAGCACCGACCGATTATGTTCCACTTTATCCAGCATGAAGCTCTGAGAAGTGGAGCTGCTCATGCAGATTCACAACTGAATCAATTCTTCTCTACTGATTCAGATCAGTTGGTTCACAGATTTATATATCTCAATCACTGAATCATTTAATCATTTCATCACTGAGTCGACTCTTTCGGCTCTCAGACTGCTCGTCGTGACTTTATTTCCTAAACTGGACTCTAATTCTTTATTTCTGTGCTGAAGTGAGTCATGTTGTGGTCCTGATGTCAGCGGCGAGGCCGGACTCACACGGATCAGAGGCTGCATCATTAAGTCTGTATCTCACATCAGGGGAAACCTGAACATTTTCTCTTTAAACATTGATTATATTCCTGAAGAAAGGTCCAACTTGTGAGCCTTTTCCGGTTCCTCGGTTCTTCATCTACAAGAAGGTTTAAGCTTCTATTTAGAACCAGAACCCTAAAACAGAGCTAGAACCTGTTCACCAGATACAGCCGGTGGTGTGGTTGTTTATTCATCCCTCAGCTCTCAGGAACGCGGCTCCGTCCTGACCAGTGGAGGAGTGAGTGTTCTCACAGGAACTCTGATCACAGAGAGAACTTTAGGAGAAACTCAGACCCAGAACACACGAGCCTGCGGAGCACACTGCTGATGGGTTCAGCCCCGTCACCTCCCTCTCAGCTCAAGTATGTGTGTGTGTGTGTATCAGTGACCTCAGTGCTGCTGAACTCGAGTGTGTGTTTGTGTGGGGGGCTGAAACACTCAACTCAGCAGCATGTGGAAGTAATCAAACAAAGAACCAGAGTTACGCCAACATGTGTGTGTGGGAAAGTGAGAGAGATTAAGAATTAGAGATAATTCTTAATAAATACACTCGTAAGAGATTAAGAGTGACAGAGTGTGTATAAAGAGGGATGGGAAATGGCTAATGGGAAGACATGAGAGAAAGAGAAGTAATAGGATTTGCAAAGTAAAAATGTGTGTGTGTGTATGAGAGAGAGAGAGAGAGAGAGAGAGAGAGAGAGAGAGAAAGCAGAATTTATAATCAAAGTAGATAAGCACAGTGGGAGGAGATATGAGAAAAAGTGAAGTTCAGTGCAGAAGAGTGTGTGTGTGTGAGAGAGAGAGAAAGAAGATTCTTCATAAGATTCTAATAGATTAAGATTAAGAGTGACAGAGCATGTAAAAAGAGACAAAAAAAATGGCAAAAAGAAAGACATAAGTGAAAAACAATTAACAGGATTTGCAAAGAAGAAAAAGTCTGTGTGTGTGTGTGTGTGTGTGTGTGTGTGAGAGAGAGAGAGACAGAGAAAGAGAGAGTGGGAGACAGAGACAGAGATACAGACGGAAAGACAGAGACATAGAGAGAGAGACTGAGATACAGAGAGAAGCTGAGAGACAGAGACATGGAGAGAGAGAGAGAGAGAGAGAGAGACATAGAGAGAGAGACTGAGAGACACAGAAAGAGAGATTGGGAGACAGAGACAGAGAGAAAGAGAGAGAGATACAGATGGAAAGACAGCGAGACATAAAGAGAGAGAGAGAGACTGAGAGACAGAGACAGAGAGAGACAGAGAGAGAGACAGAGACAGAGAGAGAGAGAGAGAGAGAGAGAGACCTGGATGTCTTTGGCATTCGCTCTGAGCCAGTAAAGCTGCCGAGCAGCTCAGTCCTCACACTCCCTCACTCACGGGCTCATTACAGTCCGTCATTAACGGTTAGTGAGCGCTTTCAGACACTTTAACGTATCAAACTGAGTCTCAGTGACATCACATGTACAGTAAATTTGCTTCAGCCGTTAGGCCAAGCCTCCCTCTGGACATCGAGACGTCTGGACTGAGGAAGGAAGCTGAAGTGAACTTGAGCTCTGAAGGGTTTTTACTCAAGCTGGCATTTTATGTGTTTGTAAACATTAGCGAATCATACAAAGTCAGGAAACACATCAACACCCAGCCTGAGACGCTGAACACCTCCACAGTCGGGGCAGAAGTCATAACCTGATGTGCTTTAGTTCTCTTCTACAACAGCAAAGAGAGACGCCATATCATTATCCACTCATAGCGAGAGCATTTTTAATGCTGACGAACAAAGTGGCTTTGATATTTTATTACTATTTTTATTATTAAGTGTATAAACAATCTAAAATTTAAACCAGAACATTTCTGAGAGTTTCCCTCTTGTACTAAATCTGCATTTATGCTAAGACTGATTTTTTAAAAATGAATCAATTTAATAAAAGGTGTAATTAAAGATATCTGTGTTAACCCCGCCCCTGAACCAATCAAAAGTGAGATTGAAATTCTGTGAAGTAATCTCACGGACTCTTTTACAAAGCAGAACATTTACATTTTTACGTGGATTATCAGACTGAAGGAACATACTAAAGAAATTTTTCAAAAAGGTCAAGAGGCCGGAGTCAGGTTTTCCAAAAAAAAAAAAAAAAAAAAAAAAAAAACACTTTAGTGTTAAAATCATCAGAAACCATCACAAAAACATTTTTACAAATCATTCGGGGAAAATGAACACATTCAGCAAGTCTGCATCAGTAATCCAGTTTTGCGTCGTACATTTATTTAATAAATCAGTCTGGAGAGTGGTGCTGTGATTCAACTGCTTATTAGCATGTGCCGTTAATCAATACCACGATTACATCATCATCGTCATGACTCTGGAGGCTGCCTAGGTAGGGAGCGTGCTGATTTCGGGACGTGCGATAAAAATCCATCAGGAATGTGAAACGAGGACGCATTTATAACGGTACATTTTACAGGAGTGTTTCCCTTCACTACGATAGTGAAGCATCTCATGAGTAACATGAATAAATAAAAACGTGAGCTACGCGGACACGCTGGTCCCGATCTGCAGGGGCCGAGTCGTGTGTCTGTGCAGCTCCATCAGCACTTAATCAGGTCCGTTTCAGAGGCAAGGGACAGAAGCGGCGTAAACACGTGCATGCGGTGTTGAAGATTAACATCGGAGACGGCAGGGACACACACACACACACACACACACACACACAATTCAGCTGGATAAATAGTGCATGTTCTAATATGTTACAGAGATTAGTACGTGGTTAATAAACTTAGAACTCTTTTCCACTGACGCGGTGCCGGAGCTTCACCTGGAACCGTTCTAATCCAGCAACTCACCACAACCAAAAATAACTCCCTTTCTGAGTGAGAGGCCACACCTCCTTTGCCGAGACTGACAGGTACAAAGGCCACACCTCCTTTTCCAGGACTGACAGGTAGCAAGGACATGCCTCCTTCACTGGGACTGACAATTACAAAGGCCACGCCTCCTTTACCAAAGCCATGCCTTCATTTGGATCACCATTCGCAGTGGCCACACCTCTTTTCTGTACCTTGCAGACACACATGGCACACCTTCTTCAACTACAGAGGCCTCACCACTTTAGAGGCACTGACTCGTACAAAGGCCACGCCTCCATCTCCTCAGCCACACCTCCGTTACTAAGAGGCACCTTCACTGGCATTAACAGGTAACGAAGCCACACCTACTTCACTGTGACTGACAGGCAAAAAGGCACTGCACTATGACCGACAGGCCACGCCTCCATTTCTAGCAAGAATACAGTCACAGGCCACACCTTTCATTATGACTGACATCCATCACAGAGGCCACACCTCCTTTACTGAGACTAGACTAAGACAGTGATCTAAATGCAATGCTATGCTATGCTAAACAATTTTTCTGGTTTATTAACCAGCTAACTAAAAATGAAAAAAAACTACAGTAATGCCATGTAGCAGTGTCTTATGTAACATAAGCCCCACCCTCGCTGTCTCGGCGACGCCAATTAGCGTTTATCCCAGACGCTAAAAATAATCAAGACTTTCGGGACGGGACGATAAAATAAGATCTCATCTTGATGTAACAAATCAGAGAACCTGAAAAGCGCCGACTCCATGTCAGTGAAAAAGGTATTACACACGCTCGCACACACACAAAGCAAAATGCACACTTGCAGTAGGACTTGGAATGGAGAGAACATGAATGATGATTTAAAACATACAATAACAGACAGATTTACACAGTGTCAGCTCTATGTCCACACACACAAACACATACATACATACAGAATAAAACACAACGTGGTGTTGGTGTGATGACGAGGAGTTACCCTGACGCTGATTATTTCTCTAGAACAGCACATTACAGCTTAACCTCCGACACTGGACAGTCCTTCAATTAAATGTTACATTACATGAACGACCCCTTACAGGACGGTTTTTATTCGCTGCATTATTGTCCCTCTCTATGAGCTGTTACTATGGAAACCAGGACACATCAGGACGAGCTGTCAGAGTTGCTGTTACAGAGAATTAATCAAGACCTTCCGACCAATCAGAGCGCAGAACTCCTTACTGAGACCTTGGATATTGCCTCATAGCGTATTAACCTTATGGTATATATACATATATATATATATATATATATATATTATGGTATTAACGTTAACTGACAAGGAAGTAACATAACCATAGCAACAATAACAGTGGAGTATTGATGAAAGTGTTTGGTTGGGTTTTTTTTTCATTGTTAAGTTTGTTTTCAGCTCAATAATCGTGCTTAGTGTAGAAGTAATGTTTGTTCATGTTGTGCACTGCTGCTAAGCCTCCCGTTTCCCTAACAACACATCCCTTTAAAAAAATGAAAAAAAGTGACGTCTCATATAAAGTATAAAAAAAAGAAGAAGAAAAAAAAAAAAAAAAGAAACACTGAGAAACCTTCACGTGGATGGTAAATTTGGAGTGTCCTAGACACTGAATATCCTTTTCAAATGTTCAGTGCAATCAAAAGCTCCACACACACACACACACACACACACACACACACACACACACACGCGCGCAGTCCGATGATCACGGGAGGCGTGGCCCCGGAGCCGAGGCGTAAGGTTTTCTCCGGTAATTTCCCATAATGCAATGGCAGAAAGATGACATCCCGTCCCAGGATGCACTGGGGCACTGCTCCGTTTGTCGTCATGGTTACTGGTCGCCGTGGTTTCTCTGTAACGAGAAGTGTGCGTGCGTGCGTATGAGCTACGAGCCGTCCTGCAGCTCCTTAGCCTTGGTGAGGATGGTGTGTACGTCTGAGATGGGGTAATCCTGAAACACACACACAAACGTTCACACGTTATACGCAATACCATGCTTGGTGTGTGTGTGTGTGTGTGTGTGTGTGTGTGTGTGTGTGTGTGTGTGTGTGTGTGTGTGTGTGAAGGGTGGATGGGTTACCTGGAGTAATCTCATATTTGTTGTAAAGTCTCCTTCCAACAACTGATCACGGATTAAACTGAAACAACAACAACAAGTAAATAAATGCGGAGAGACAGAGAGAGAGAGAGAAAGAGAGATAAAGATGATACAGTGAGAAAGATAAAGAGGAAGTGATTACAGAAGACTAAAGAGCAGAAATAAAGAAAGAGATGGAAGATAAAAGGAGAGATGCATGGAGAGAGAGAGAGAGACGACTCCAGTCTTACGTGAGCATGGCGCAGCAGACGAGTATGAGGAAGTGGAAGCGATCCTGATCAGAGAAAAGCGAGTCCCAAATCCGGATCACGTCCGGCAGCAGGAACTCCTGCGAGAGCAGCAGAGTGAGCCAGCGGAAGGTGAAGTACTGCGGCTTTATGTTCTGCTCCTGCTGCAGGGACGGAGCGAGAGATTCACAGGGGAAAGGCGACAGAGAGAAACAGAGAGAGATTAATTACTAAACACTTCATTGCCTGTATTACAGAACTGTGTGCACTATGGGCGCGTCCCAATCCACACTTTAATCAAACCCTGCAGTGCATTATGGGTAGAGCTGGGCCAACCTTTATTTACAAGCATTTAATATTTACGAAAGGACCGTGGCACCATGTTGTGAACAGGACGTGAACAGGTTTTAACACTCACCAGCTTCAAGTAGAGCTCCAGATCTTTCTCCTTCAACATGGAGAAGACACTCTCCATCTTGTATGTGATGCCGCACTGCGAGTCGTCCAGGCTCTTAATGAAGTTATCGCGGTTCTCCGACATCAAGTTGGTGAAACAAAAGAAGGTGTCGGCCTCCGCATGCTCTGACGGACGACAAGAAAACAGAAGAGAGAGAGAGAGAGAGATTCATAATAAATGAAAAAAGAGAGAAAATTGAGGAGAGAGTGAAGTTTGTTGTGACATAGGGCTTCCTGCAGGGGGCAGCAGCAGCACTCAGCAGAGTCTCTGCCCCTATTTAACAAAACGTCTTGACGTCAGTCACGTCTGCTGTTGCTGTTGTTTACCTTTCCACTCGGGGTTGGGGTCGATGGCGAAGGTGTAGTAAATGGGCCCAACGATCTCGTTCATGCCCTGTACGTAGGCGATGCCCGGGTTCAGCTTGGCATAGATGAACAGGATCCGCTCCACCACCTCCCAGTGCGCCTCGCACCCGTTCGGCAAAACCTCGTACTCGTTGGACGGGTACAGGTTCAGCGCCTTGCCCGGGGAGCTCACCTGGGGGTCAAAGGTCAAAGTCAAGAGAACAAGAAATTATAACATTTCACTATTACTTATAAATAAGGGTCAACAATCGGGCTGCGTCATGTGACTTCTAAAGCTTTTATTATCTACTTTGTATAAAGATACTCTTGGTCTGATTTAACACATAATAATACTAGTGAATGAGATCTACTCAGTATAAGATATCTTGGGTCTGATCTGATCTGCTGCATATAAGATATTTGGAGTAGAACAGAACAGATATAGCTGATCTCCAGTCTGATCTACTCTATACAAAATATATCTGCTTTGAACTATAGTGCAAAATAAGTGGCTCAGAGGGCTAAGGCACTGAGTTACTGATCGGTAGATTGGCGGTTCGATTCCCAGCTCAGCCAGGTTGCCATTGTTGGGCCCTTGAGCAAGGCCCTTAACCCTAACTGCTCCAGGGGCGCTGTACCATGGCTGACCCTGCGCTCTGACCCCAGTTATGCTGGGATATGCGAAGAAGGAATTTCACTGTGCTGTAATGTATATGTGACAAAATAAAGGGTTTACTTAAAAAATTTCTGTGTAAAAGAAAGGGTCCCTCTCTCTCTCTCTCACACACACACACACACATATTCTACAGGGTGGGCCATTTATATGGATACACCTTAATAAAATGGGAATGGTTGGTGATATTAACGTCCTGTTTGTGGCACATTAGTATATGTGAGGGGGCAAACTTTTCAAGATGGGTGGTGACCATGGTGGCCATTGTGAAGTCGGCCATCTTGGATCCAACTTTTGTTTTTTCAATAGGAAGAGGGTCATGTGACACATCAAACTTATTGGGAATTTCACAATAAAAACAATGGTGCTTGGTTTTAACGTAACTTTATTCTTTCATGAGTTATTTACAAGTTTCTCTTTGTTCATAGCCATTGACATGTCGAAGAGGTTAACGCGTGATGAGCGGATCGAAATTGTGTTGATATCTGGTGAACGCAGTAACCAGGTCATTGTAGCAGATTTCAGTGCAAGACACCCTACGAGACCACCCATCTCCCATGCTACAGTTAGCAAACTGCTTGCTAAGTTTCGTGGTTTAGTGTTGGATTTGCCAAAATGTGGACGCATGAAAACTGTCACTAATGAACAAACATCAGTGGCTGTCCTAGCTTCATTCAGCAAGAGCCCACAGCGTAGCACTCGTCGCATGTCACTGGAGAGTGGCATTAGTCGAACATCCCTTCGGCGGATATTAGCTACTCACAAATGGCACCCTTACAAACTCCCGCTACTGCAGCATCTCAACGAGGATGACCCAGATCGGCGCGCACAATTTGTAGAATGGGCAAAACAAAAATTGGAACAGGACCCTCAGTTCACGCAGAAGATTTTGTTCAGTGATAGGCAAACTTTTATGTGAATGGTGAAGTTAACAAACAAAACCACCGCTATTG
>CM059212.1:31837169-32084669 GCA_030347435.1 Clarias fuscus
AGGAAAAAAAAAAGATTTCTCTTGTTAGGAAGGATAAAATGTACAGAATAATTTAACATAATTTATTTCTAAGTTATTGAATCAGTAACACATTAAGGTCTCTGCATTTCTACTGATTCATGCTTATAGTCCAACCTAAAAGATCTATAATTCACTCTGAACTGAATCGACCTAAATTTGTTAGATTAGACACTTTATTGGTATAGATTCACTGTCCGACTATGAACTAACCCAAGTTTATTAACAGTGCAGGCTATTACGTCGAGATATTATTAACAATTGATTGCGAGTTGAGCCCGGCTTGTGCTGAAATTTCAGATGAATGAAGCCGTAAAGGTGATGGACGTTTACAGAAGACTTCAAGCTCAGGACGGTGATGAGACTCTGAGCCGCAGTAAAACATTGAAATGATGGAAGAGACGCGCGTGTATGTGTGAACCGTACACACACTCATTCACCGACACCACTTGTACATTACAGGAACTCGGCTGGGAGTTATTGCCCCCCGCCTCCCGTACAGTGCTGACCTCGCTCAAGACATTTACACATGTTTGGGTCATTAAAGGAGTTCCTGGGAGGCCGGTGTTTCCAATCATGACTCTTTCTACCCTGATGGTGTCCAAGCTCTAGTGAGACACTGGGATACGTGCATTAGTGTATCAGGGGATTATATAGAGAAATAAAGGGAGTGTTTACTCTCAGGACTGTGTTCTGTTATTCTGTACAATCAAAAGTCCTGCTTTGACTTTGACCTCGAACACCCTCGCAATTTCTGCATACAAAGCACTTTTGCAAAGTCTACATAAGTGGGCATGGCCTGTTCCTGTCACTCTCAGTAAAGGAACTGTGGCAGGAGGAGAACAATCCTCTTTTCACACACACGCTGTGACGTACCTGACGTCTTTATCGATCTGTAGAAGAACCTCGTTATCCTTAAAGTAATTGTTCCATCGGCTCTCAGGATCCGGATTCAGAGGCTGCGGGACACGGAGAAGAACACGCAAAGTGTTAAAATCTGACGAGACATTTAGATTAAAGCAGAGACGTGAGGAGCTGAGTGGAGCTGAATGTCGTCACTCACGTGGTCCTCCATGGTCACGTCCTCTCTGGAGACGCCCAGATTAGCTTTAGCGATTCCCGGCTGGATGATCATCTCCTTCAGGAACTGGGAATAAATCTCCCTGAACACACACACACATAATAAATAGTCACTGAAATATTTGTAACGTGCAAGTAAAAAAAAAAAAAAAAAACCTTAATAAATAATCTCAATAAAATAAATCATGATTTGAAATAAATGAATTACATTTGTATATATAAATAAAAAATATTTTTTATTTTAAATTTAGATCCAGATTTTATTTTATTTCTTGCTGCTTTGGCAAACATCTACGGTATTTTTAAGTGTATTTTATTTTATTAAGTTGATTAAAAATCACAAAATGACAGTCGATTAATTAAGAAATATAATCAATAAATATAAATAAAAACAAGAGCTTTATTACAGTTAGCACTATAGAATTTTGTGTAAACAAATGTAAAATAAGCAAAATAAATGAAGTAAATTAATAAAAGATAATTTTTTTCCTTGTGAAAATTCAAAATGTCTACTTTTTGATCATCAACATTAAGAAACTGTAATATTTACATTAAACCTGTTTATTAATTGACATTATTACTGTACATTTAATTAATTCTCAGAGAAATGACAGTTATACATTTTGCCCACACATTTGATCATTGCTCCAATAACTCAGGTGTGGTCTGAATCAAATCATTTATATAATAATTTAAAATCTAAATAAATATCTTATATTCATGAATTTACAAACACTAAAATTTACATTAAAAGCGATTTTTTGTGGTAAATTAAACGATTTGATTCACCGAACAGAATTGATTCAGTGACTCGCTCGCGCTCTATAACCGCCGCGCGGCACCGTTAGCTCACATGCTAAATGACGACATGGGGTTTTAGTGCATGCATGAAGCAAATGTGTGTGAATAAATAAAGAATTGAAAATTCCAGATTCTCTAATCACGTTTCTGTAACCGAGTCAGGAACACAATCAGATTCTTATCTTCTATATTTCCAACCTACAGCTCTAAAGGTGTGTGTGTGTGTGGCTTTGTTGCAGTTTTTCACAATACACACAGACTGCTGATAACCTGATTATGTCATTAGTATTTATAATGGTTATGATTTCTTATTTGTAAAAGTTTTGACTCTCACGCTGAGCTCCGCCCCATTACGTAGCGAGACCATTACGCCAGCAACTCGGGCGGCTTTTTCCTGTTTCCTTCCTCTTTGATCTGAAACTAACTACCGGTTGTATATTTCACTTTCACTCTTGAAACTTGCGGCATGTGTATGTCTGTGTGTGTGTGTGTGTGTGTGTGTGTAGGCATATTTGTTACCTCTGTTTTTTCAGGAACGAGTCCCATAGTGTCTGGTCCAGGGGCAGGTAGTTCAACAAGATCTGAAAGGAAAGTTTTAAAATAGTCTGATTTCTGCTGCCGACTTCTGCGCTCTGATTGGTCAGAAGCTGTTGATTAATTCTCAGCTCTGACAGTAGTATATTAATGTGATCCCTCTGCTGCGTTAGCGTTACCATGGCTACAGCTCGATCCGATAATAAACAGATTGTAAATGCTTTTCAGTAGAGGAGAGGTTTAATTATTTAAGCTGTACGGAAGGAGTCTCCAGTTTTAGAGGTGAAGCTGTAGCTTTAACATTTATGACATCATCAGGAAGGAGGAGTTTACTAACAGTAACGCTGCTTTGTCACACCTACGTGTTTAAACAGACTGTACTGACAGGATAAATGTCCCCACATAAGAAGATCTTGTGTAACAATGAGAGTCGTTAAAAGAGCAGAAAAGCTTCTCACCTTCCAGCACAGGGATCGGATCCCGCCCTCAAAAGGAATTCCTGATGCCCCCGGGCGGCCGGAGACAGACAAACAGAGGAGGGAAATAACATTATTATTTAGAATTTTTTAGCAGTATTCTGAGAGAGTATTCTGTTGTTTAGCTGAGAGAGACGTTACCGCCGAAGCAGAGCTCGCGTAGCGCCTTGAGGTCGATCTTCTCCTCGCTCAGCGCCGTGTTAAACTCCTGAATCCTTTAAACACCACATTCATTCAAATTAAAACAAACATGTGAAGCGTGTATGAGGAATCACATGTATCTTACTAATGCGTGTTCCTCGTGCACTGGAGGACACAACAGGCAAATGAGACGTGGGTACAAATGTTTGCACACCCCCCAGGACGGAATAAATGTAGAAAACGGTTAGCAATTTTCAGTGATGTACAGATTCACAGGTTTCCTCTCAAAGCCATTTCTACGTTACATGACATACAGATTCGCTCACAAACCATCAGCATAAAAACTATTCATAATTTTAAAAAATCATAATAAACATTGAATTACATAGATTTAAAAAAAAAAAGATTTAATTACATTATTTTAACACATGACCTGCTTATTATGATGTTTTTTTTTTATCTATTAATAGATCTCAGGGTTGGGAGAGATGACAAAAATATTTACATTTTACATTTACATTCAGCAGAGGCTCTTATTCATAAGTTATTCTTTGTAGTTCCCGTCATTAGATAGATAAATATCTCGCCGCACTCGCGACACGGACGTCTGCAAAGGAACATCCAGGAAAACGTGACTGCATTTAAAATAAAAACGCACTTTTATGTAATGTAAGCAAGTATTAATGATTATTCTTTTTTTTTTAAGTACATTTCCCATTATGTGTCAGAAAATGAATCCAGGATACATTACATCATCATAATCCATCGCTTCTGTAACATCACACTATCTCGTGGTGCGTGTAAAAGTTTACACCCCCACCCATTCTTTATGTGAGAGAAAGTGTTTCCCGCTAACTTCCGCCGTTCCTCATTTATTTCCTCTGAAACGCTCTCAGGAAACTGAACCCGAGTCTCCTGAGGCAACGTGAAGCAGGAGGAGGAGGAACAGGAAGCTCCTGTGGATACTGTGTAACTGCAGTCACAAGACTTCTTTAGATTCTGGGGTTAAAGTCTGACTTTAAGGACCAGGTTTAATCTGCTGACTGGATGTTTTAAAACACCGTCAGATTCTTCTCCAGTTTAGCGACTCTGCCGATGACGTCTGATGGAGGTCTGATCTCTGCTCGACTGGCCACCTTGGGATTTGAGGTTGTTTTAGAGAAGGGCGGCTGACAGTACAGAGTATGAACTCCTCAGTCAGGTTACACAAAGCACAACGCGTTTGCGGAGCATCGAAATCATCTTTAATGTAAAAATCCTTCCGTTGTTTCCTAAGCGTCCGGAAATCAGTGTGTGATCTGAGCGGACCGGCGACATTCTTGCAAAGATTCAGGCTTCAGTCTCTCTCTCTTTACTCAGACTTCCATTTAAAAAGAAGTTAATCAATAACGTCAATCGAGTGGTAAAGTGCGTGTATGTGTGTGTTAAAGCGGAAGGCTGTGAGATCAAATCCCATGACTGTTAAAGATCATAAACAGACATTTATTCAAAAGGTTTAAAAGAATTTTGTATTTATTTGCATAAAACCTGCCAGGTTGGTTGTCGAACCCCTTTAAAAAACTAATTAACCGATTAACAAATTTCCAGAATGCTCCTCATTTACTCCAAATGCACTCAAGCAGCCAACATTTAGATTTGGACTGAATGATGCATAGGTTATGGACATTTATTATTATATATAAACTTCTGTATTCCTTTAGATACCACGGAGGACAATGCTGATTCTCATTCCTACCCTGATATTTCCCAGAATCCTTTTCTTTCCCTGGTCATTTTTACTGCTGTCCACTCTCCTACTCCTTGCCATTCTTTGATGTCATCAGTCCATCGATTCAATCCAATTTCCGTTTCTCTCCATCATTAACCCAATTAATCTTTCTGCTCCAAACAGACCCAGTTTTACGCTCCTTAATAACTTCACCAATAGTATTTTTTTCCTTGACTGAAATCTCTTCGGGTTTCTTTCATTTGTCACGTCTGGTCTCCATCCAATTTTGTGAATCTTTCTACAAAATTTTATTTCAAAAGCATTGAATTTTGAATGTCCTCCCTTCTCAATGTTCAATTATTATCTATATAAATAAAAGAAAGGTTTTGTCTGTACATTGGGTCAGAACTCACTCACTCATCATCTATACCGCTTAATCCTGTATTCAGGGTCACTCACTCACTCATCATCTATACCGCTTAATCCTGTACTCCCAGGAGACTTAGGGCACATGGCGGTGTACACCCTGGACAGGGTGCCAATCCATCGCAGGGCACAGACACACACATACACGTCTGTCTATATGTCTGTCACTCATTCACACACTATGGGCAATTTGGGAACGCCAATTAGCCTAACCTACATGTCTTTGGAATGTGGGAGGAAACCGGAGTACCCAGAGGAAACCCACCAAGCACGGGGAGAACATGCAAACTTAATGCACACAGAGACGGGAATCGAGCCTGGGCGGGGATCGAACCCGAACCCTGGCGGTGCAAGGCGACGGTGCTAACCACTACACCACCGTGCCACCGGGTCAGAACTCGCTCTTTGTTTCTTTTGAAACAAAATAGCTTTATGTTTCATACAGTGGAGGACCAGAAGCCAGTCTCAGAAACATTTCTGTCTGTCTGTATGTCTGTGCAGCCAGAATTTGTTAAATCACCACGCAAAACTGGCTGGAGAAAATTGTGTAAAACTGTGCCATTGTCCTTCGTTTTATGCCTGAAGTAATACCTGCGGCAAAAATAAAATCAAAATGTTGAGCAGAAGTGAAATTATAAGCAGTTTTGTGCCGGATCATTAACAGGAAGTTTTGACAGCGTATTATGAAAGCGTCAAACTGTGGGCGTGTCTTATATCGGCCTCTGAACAGAATTAAGTGGATCTTGTGCAGTCCTTAGATCTCTGCCTGATGTTTAACCTGCACCATCAGTGAAATCTAAATGTTGAGTGAAAGTGATGTTATGAACAGTTATGTGTGGGATTTAATAATCTACTTTAAAATAAGCTACTAATGCGCTACTTTGTAAACAAACACCTGCACCAAAAGATAAACTGAATATTTTTACTGGGATTAGTTCATATTTTCCCTTTGGCTGAAATAACAGCGCTGACGTGGTAGAAGTGAATTTTAACACGCTGGAGTCGTTTTAAGACAAAACCTCAAACTTTTTATCCGATCTACTTTTTCCATTTCTCATCTCTGATTCACTCTCCGATTACCGAACAGGGAGTGTATTTGTCTGACCACCAAAGAAGTACAAACTTAGTGTAAACAAGGTGTAAGATACTCAACCTTACAGAATGTGATTTCTGTGTATTAAGAAGTTAGACAGAGAGTTCTGCTGTACAGAAAGACACACAGACACATGTACATACGTGGTACGTTCAACCTGAAATAATAATAATAATAATAATAATAATAATATCACTCATTACATTTGCAATAATAATAATAATAGAAAAAGCACAATTTTAAAATGATTTCATCCGTTTTTATAACTTGTACTCACAATTTAATACTCGGATGAATCCTAAAGTTATTTATTAAACATATTACTGAGGTAAATTAATGAATAAACGTCTCTGAAACCTCTCTCTGAGTGCTGTCTCTCTCTCTCTCTCTCTCTGTATCCGGCGCGCGGCCCCTGGGACACACCGCGAGCTCGAGAACGCGCATAAATTCATCATTTTCAACCTCTCCTCGATCTCACACACACCGCTACTCTCATCACTTTCATTCATACACATGTTTGCTGTCCGACAGCGCTGGATTTCTCACCTGTTTCTGTAGGAACTCGACATGTTTGACCGAAAACACAACTGTGTGTCGAGCAGCGAAACGGCGGGAGGTGTCGCTAGAAAAACACTCCGACTGGGAAACAAACGACAGCGCTACCAATACCTTAAGCACAATTTAAATATTACAATGAATAAATTATATGTTACTTCACTATAAGTTAGTCCTTCTAAACGTCAGTGTCAGGAACGAACTAAATATTTTATATTGTGCATAATAGGTAGTACAGTAGGATGGTGGTTGCAATAAAAAAGGTCCGACTAGGAAACAAAATCTTTTTTTATCTGATGTAACTGAAAGTCAATAATTACACCTCTGTTAAAACTATTTTATTTTATGTATAATTAATCATCTTGATTCTATATGTAATTAATATCTAAATTATAAACATAGATAGTTGAAAAACTGAAACCCAATAGCTACTGATGTTGGGGCAATTCCAAAACATATGACCTAGTGATGCTGGAGCTTGACCACACCTGTCACATTGCGGATCCACTGAGGGAAACATTTTAGAAAGCTTTAGTTTGGATATGTGAAGTCTATGTAAAATCTTAAATTGTATGAGACCATGCCTAATACACACTGAAACCGAATGAACCTTTTCTTGTGCTTCATCCCATTGCTTTTCTGTAATATCTATTCCAAGGTCTTTTTCCCATGCCTCTCTTAAATGTTCTAATGAAACGTCACATTCTAGCTGTGAAAGTTTATTATATATAATGGATATTCCTCCTTTAATAAATGGACTTTGTAGAAACAGTGAGTCCATTTGTGTGGTTGGCGGCTCGTTAGGAAATGACAAAAAAATTTTTTGAACAAAACTGCGGGTTTGTAGATATTTAAAAAAGTGTGAGTTAGGTAGATCAAATTTCTGCTGCAGCTGCTGAAATGATGGAAAACAATTATTAATATATAGATTTTGGAAAGAGCTTACACCTTTATCATACCAAGTCTGAAACTCTAAATCAGTTTGAGAAGGGAGAAATGAATGATTAGCAGTTAAGGGGCTTAAAATGGAACACGTCTGCCACTTAAAATGCCTTCGTATCTGTTTCCAAATTTTAAATGAATTAGAAACCACTGGATTGTTCAGTCGTATTGGAAAGGGGGTAGACAAAGCCGAGTGAATTAATGCTGGCCAAGAGGAAGGTGAACATGATTTATTTTCCATGTCACACCATTCTATTGACCTCTCCTTTATTCCAAATGAAAGTGCTCTTATGTTACATGCCCAATAGTACAGCTGAAAATGAGGTAAACCCATCCCTCCTTTCGGCTTAATCCTTTGTAAGTATGTCCTCTTAATTCTAGGGTTCTTTTTGTTCCAAATATATGAAGTTATTAATCTGTCCAAATTCCTAAAAAATGATTTATTAATATAGACTGGGATACACTGAAAAAGAAATAAATATTTGGGCAAAATACTCATTTTCACCGTATTAATACGGCCTGCCAAAGAGACAGGGAGATTGGACCACGTTTTAAGAATATCTTGAGTATATTCATATAGCTTCAATATATTTTCTTTAAAAAGCTTAGAGAAACATTTAGTTATAGTGATCCCCAGGTATTTAAATGAGCATACTGCTGTGAATGGAAAGGATGAAAGGGTTTGACCCTTAGGGTTGATTGGAAACATAATACTTTTAGCAAAGTTGATCTTGTATCCTGATATTTTCCCAAATTTACCTAAAAGTGACATAATGTTTGGTATTGATTGTAGAGGGTTGGAGACATATACTAAGAGGTCATCAGCATATAATGATACTTTGTGCTCTTTTCCCCCTTTCATTATTCCACTATAGGATCACGCAAAGAAATTGCTAAGGGCTCTATAACTAAAGCAAAAAGCAGGGGTGAAAGAGGGCAACCCTGTCTTGTGGAGCGACTTAACGGAAAATTATCAGAGTTGTCATTATTAGTTTGTACAGAAGCTTGAGGGTGGGCATATAATAATTTAATAAATGAAACAAATTTACACCCAAATCCGAATTTCTCTAGGGTGGCAAAAAGATAATCCCACTCAACCCGGTCAAAGGCCTTCTCTGCATCCATAGAAATAAGTACCTCAGGTTGAGTGGGATCAGGGCTTGGAGTGTGAATAATATTTAATAGTCGTCTAATATTAAAAAATAGGAGACGATTCTTAATGAATCCTGTCTGATCCGTGGAGATCACCGAGGGAAGAACTTTTTCAAGACGGGTGGCTAATGGCTTGGCCAAAATTTTGTTATCAACATCGAGAAGGCTAATGGGTCTATATGAACTGGGGAGATATAATTTTATTATATACTTAAAATATATATTTATATTAATTTATAATTTATTTTACAATTGAGAATTTCTCATTTATTACATAAATTTATGTTTATTTTATATAATTATCTAAATTTTATATAATATTAATGTTTTTTGTCAAACATCTTGTTAGTGCGTGACTTTTTTTATTAATGTCTTTTTAAGACACATGTACGGTACAGTACCAATAGTACCAATACTTACAAAAGAATTTGATATAGACCAGTATAATGAAGTATAAAGTAGGCCTATTATGAAATTGAAATTAAAATGGTATTTGTGATGTACACAACCATACACAGTATAGTCTTTCAGTGAAATTCTTAAACGACTGTTCGTGACTTTAAAAAATAAAGATGAGATAGAATAAGAAGATAGAAAACTAGATTGATTTCCCTGCAATAATAGAAAGGAAGAAAAATGTTGGCAAAATGTAAAATATACAAATATACAAATATACACTTACAATAAAATAAGACAGTTGCAAAGCAATGAAGATCAATTCCAAATACCGGCACTGTCACCACCTGGGCACACCAGAAAGACACTGGGCACATGGGTGTAGGCACATGCATCTAAAGGGGAAATAGGTTTTAATCTATATAAGTAAGTGTGTATGAGCGATGCAGAAAAATATCCTGTGATAATTTGGACATTATCCTATGATAATTAAAATTCTGTGAAGTTTGAAATCGGTCTGTAATTTGTTATTTCATTTGGGTCTAAATAAGATTTTTTTTTTTTTTTAGATTTTTAGATTTTTATATGGAATGTGCAATATCAAAGGGGTATAAGAAAGAAAAATATATTAGTTATATGACAGCAGCAGTATGAGTAAAACATTGAGTATGAAATGAGATGATGCACGCAAATTAAAACAGCTCTGCTACAATAAAGATGGTCAATGTTTCATTTACTTCATAGTTATGATTAATCATGACCATTAGTCCAATTATTTTACTTTCACAGCAGGAAGAAAATAAAATCCTTGTGCAATTAAATCCCCCTGAAGAGTTGCCTCATAGGCAGAATAAAGCCCAGGTGTTTGTGCAAATATTCCCACTGAGACCCTCCTCAGAGCTTACTGCTCCTCAGAGTTTTCTGCTGTTCTAGCAGGTTAGTTTCATAGCGTGGGTACGAGTACAGAGTGTGACGAGGAACCTGAACTCAATGTTTTAATCTGGAAGCAAGTAATCAGAATTTATATGATTTCAGTCTGAGGTCAGCCTCTTCAGCTCGGTGGGTCCAAACTCACTGGAAGGTTTCATGACATTGTGTGAACTTTCCATCTTATCTGTTACAGCTCTTTGTCTTTGTTATGACATTAATGTGTTAACTCTCTCTCTCTCTCTCTCTCTTTCTCTTTCTCTCTCTGTCTCTCTCTTGCTCCCTCCCTTAAGTTAACACTTCCTGGTTCATTACAGACAGACATCTACACCACTATTGACCACTCTTTGTTTTACTGGATTTCACCACATGTTAAAATGTTTTATGATGTAACAAATGTATATCTGTGTATGTGAATCACTTTGTTTTTCTTCCTCAGGAGACACTTCACACCACAGAGCTGCTGGAATACTTCATTGTCATTGTTGTCATGGTGAATCTAAAGATGTTGATTAGTTTTCTAAAACATCAGTGCTGACAGTGGTACAGCTGCAAATCACAGGTTTCTATTAATACATATGTTTCTAATACATTATCCTTTGTGAAGTAACAGCTGATTTACAGCAACTTCTACAGCACATGCTCCTCATATAGACAACTCTGTAAGTATACAATTATTTATCCTTTGTGGAAGGAGTCACCAGTGTCAGTGCTTTGACACATTCAGAGATAAATCTTTAAATGTATTCATTTTTCTTCTTGATCTTTAGGACAGATGAGTTGACAGGCTAGGGAGTTATTGTTTTTGGTCTTGTTAACTTCAAGAGAATGAAGAGTTTCTTACAGAACTCCGACTAAAGGTGCTGAGTGGTGCTGAGAGGAAATGTATCCAATTAACCCAAATGAAGAATTCAAGACACAGAACAAGTCAAGACAAGATTGAGGAAGATGCATTAGAGGTTTTTAACGAAGGCTGGTCTGGAAAATCAGCTTTAAGAGGCTAGGAAGAGAAGGGAGATTGAGACCTAGAGCTGGTGGTAATGTAACCTACAGGTTTCCAAGCACCGTTAAACAACAAAGAAGAAGGAAAAGAAGAAGAAGACTGTTTCTAGCTGCTAAAAGAAGTTAAATAAGGACTACCATCTTAAAGTAAACTATAAATGGGTAAAACAAACCTACTGTTTGTTTGCTTGTTTGCACAGATAGTTCCATCACATTGGAGATGTGTGTCAAAGGAGTTCCAAACCAAATTTACCAGTAGGTAGCGCCATCATCAACTTGATGACGCAGCGAGTCTAAAGCGAGTGGGTCAGGCGTTAGGTTTTGCAGGCAGGTCTAATAAACCTCTAATAAGCAGCATTTACCCTCTCGTAAATAGCTAAAATATTGTAATATTTGGTGAACTGCTACAGTAAACACACAAATTGAGAATTGTATTTTCATTTTTCTAAAAGGTTATGCAAGTGATGCATTTATTATTATTATGATGATTATTATTATTATTATTATTATTATTTGTGTTAATATAATAATTATTATTATCAATGTAATATTTTTTATTAGTTATATACAGTATATCTTTTTTTCTCCACACTTTAACTCACTTTATTTAATTGATCACCTCGTTAAGTCCACCCAACCATCTAGAATTCCAACCATCACTGAACAACAAAAAAGAAGAAGAAGAAGAAGATTATTTCTAGCTGCTATAAAAAGTTCAATTCAGGAACTATCTTGTTTTATTGAGGTTAATGAAACTATAAATGGATAAAACAAAACTACAACGTGTCACCTTTAGGTATAAATAGCTAAAGTCTTAATCTGTATGTCTTTGGACTGTGGGAGGAAACCGGAGCACCTGGGGGAAACCCACTAAATGGGAATAGAACCCACGATCCTAGAGGTGCGAGACCACCATGTTAACCACTATGTCACCTAAATAATTATCAGAACTATATGTGGTTATAATAATAATAATAATAATAATAACAACAACAGCAGTAGAATGTCATCTTTGAAAGTTAAAATATTGTAATATTTGGTTAACACTTCAAAAAACACTTCAGGACGTAGAGTTTGTGGAAAATGATCAACTTTATTAAAGCGTATTATATTTGAATGTATTGTTATAACGGATAACCGCTGTCAGTTCATTTATGCCAATCTCGATCCAGAAAGGAATCACAATACGCCTTCATCTGTGACACCGGAAACAATGATATAATTACCCGGAAGTTGACGATTGTTTTGTTGATGTCAGAATGAGCGACGTTAAAAGAGAAAGGAAAACAATCACCTAATGAGCAGGAATTATTGAGCAGAGTAAATTATCACAAGCCTCAATTCGCGGACGAGATCAAAGTTAAAGGCGGAATCTGGTAAATGCTTCGCTTTTCTATTGATGTCATGACTTTAGAAAGTAATTTAATTGGCCTTTAGTTTCTTTTAGCTAGCATGCTAACCGTTACAGAGCTTAGCATGTTAGCATGAAAGAAAAAATCCCCACACAGGTAAAGGGAGAGCGGCGCTAGTTCGTTAGCCTGTTAGCTAGCAAGCTAATTCGCCTTCGAGTTCATATTGCGCATTTATAATTAATTACATGTTTTATATCTCTGCTAATTATTTAAATTAATATTAAACACTAAGTGTCCTGTTATAGTTTGTAGCGCGCGCCGTTCTTGCTCGTGTAATGTTCACTGAGGTAATAATTAGCCGAGCGGTTGGATGTGAGTTAACTAGCTGAACTCGAGTAACCTGAACATTTACTTACATTTACATAAAGTTTAACTTTAACGGCGAATTTACATCAAAGTGTCATTGTTTTAAACCCTCAGCAGTGCCAAATTTACGGATCGTTTACATGTAATGTAAAACAGCACCGTTACGCTTTCTCATAATAATTGGCACCCTTGATAAAAACAAAGTGACATGCGCTGAGTGAAATGTTGAACCTAAATCTGTGTGTAGAGTTTTATTGTAAAGTTGTGTTGGTTTTATATGTCTGTGTTAATTAGTGCACTTTTGCTTGCGTGTGTGTGGAGGAGTGTCAAAACTATTGGCATCCGTGCTATAAATATTTGGTGAAGACTTTTGTTCCTACGGTTCTGTCATGAAAAATAAAACTGTGAGGAAGATTTAACACAATGTTTGTTTTATGATTTTTTTTTTATTCATAGCTAATCGAATTGTTTTATAATAATAGCAAACTGAAATTTCAAACAAGTCACATGATTTGCTGGAATTAAATCTGAAAAATAAAGCACAAGATACTTAAAGGTTGCAGATCTGAAAATGTAGTTCGATACAGTAATGTGTATTATTTATACAACTTTATAATCAAGGGTGCCAATAATTTGTGAGGATACCAAAAATGGTCAGGATTTGACACTGTATTTTTCTTGTGCTCTGCACAGTTGTTATACACAGTACACATATAGTAGTAGTAGTGTATGTGTGTGTGTGTGTGTGTATATATATATATATATATATATATATATATATATATATATATATATATATTCATTTATGCAGATTAATTATGTTTATTAAATTAAGATAAATGAGTGAATTAATTCTTTAGGCTTGGAGTCCATGATGTCTGAGATCTGAGCTCACCGTCACTCTCCTTCTCCGTGGTGTTTGACCCCTGACCCCAAAAACGGTGTGTCACCATGGCAACCAAAGCAGGGGACGACCCGGAGAGCCTGATGTCCCTGTGCACTGTGTTTTGTCTGAAGAACCTCAGGAGAACCATGTGCTACACGGGCGAGAGGAACAAACTGTGCCTGCGTCCCGACATTTTCTTACCCAGCGAGATCTGCGACAAGCTCGTTAACGTGTACGTACACACACACACGGATATGGATAATGACACCAAGATGAATTTTGCTTCTATAATTAGTAGCCAATAATAACATGTTTTTAATAACATCTTAATAACAAGCCATTGTATTATTTTATACTGCTAATACCAAACTTTTTTATTGCTGGGTCCGTTTACTAAGCATTATTATTGTGCTAACATTTTTTTTTATTTTAAAGGACTCTTTTTATTACTATTCAACATTAATACCATGTTATGTTTTTGTTATAACAAGTTAATGTGATGCGCTTTGTCGCTTTAGTTGTTTTTATTAATTAAATCTTAGGAAATAATAAATTTTATGTACTTAATGTTTGATCATATTACTCTCTAATTTAATATTTAACAGAGTTGGTTTTTGTGTAGCAATTCATGTATTGTCAGACTGATAAAAAATAAATGTCCTGTGCTGCAGGTACATGGAGCTGGTGCACACAGACAGTGAGTTCGAGCCTCAGGAAGGTTTCTTTCAGCTCTTCAGCGACCCGCACAGCACCCGCCTGAGCCGACTGCATCTCAAAGAGGACGTTGTACGAGACCGTGACCTTGAGGCCATCGGAAAACAGGTGTGCACACGCACACACACACACACGCACACACACACACACACACACACACACACACACACACACACACACACACACACACACACACACACATTCAATTCAGTTCAGTTTGCAAAGCAGCGTTACACAATCCAAAGAACACATACACACACGTGCGAACCTCCAATATGCACACATGCTAAATCATGAAACAAATGTGATTTTTGGAAAGCTGAGTTAAATTTCACTTGCCACACTCCGACCTGATTACTGCCAAACCTGTTGAGTCAAGAAATCACTTAAATAGATCCTGTGTGACAAATTGAAGTACGCTAAAAGATCTCAAAAAGCAACACGATCTAAAGAAATTCAGGAACAGATGAGAAACATAGTAATTGACATGTATCAGTGTGTAAAGGGTTACCAAGGCTTTGGGACTCCAATAAACACAGTGAGAGCCATTATCCACACATCCACACATATGGAAGGTTCACCACCGCTCCAAGTTTTCTCTAAGTGGTCGGCCTACTCAAATTACTCCAAGAGCACAACAACACCCTCATCCAGGAGAGATTATAAAAGAACCCAGAACAACATCTAAAGACCTGCAGGCCTCACTCACCTCAGTTAAGGTCTGTGTTCATGATTAAACAAGAAGAAAGAGACTGGGGGCAAAAATGGCGTTCAGAGGTGAAGGCCAACACTGACCAAAAAAAAACAAAAAAAAACGCAAAGTTTGAAATTTACCAAAAAACATCTTGTTTATTCCTCCCAAGATTTTGGGGAAAATATTCTGTGATATCTGTGTGTGAATGGTTTAAAAGAAACAATGTTAAGGTTTTTGGAGTGGCCTAGTTAAAGTCCGGACCGATTGAGATTATCTTAAACAGGCCTTTCTGCTTGAAAACCCTTGAATGAGGCTGAATTAAAACAGTTGTGCAAAGAAGAGTGGGCCAAAATTCGTCCACAGTGAGGCGAAAGACTGATTGCAATTGCAATTTTTGCTACCAAGTTTGGCACAACCAGTTATTAAGTTTAGGGGCAGTTACTTTATTACACAGAGCCTGGCAGGTACGAACAGCTTTTTTTCCCCCTTAATAAATGCAATAATTAAAAATTTGTGTTTTGTACAGTATTTTCGCATGTTATCTTTGTGTAATATTCAAATATTAAATTGATGAACTGAATCATTTAAGAGTGACAAATATGCAAAAATCAGAAAGGGCCAAATATTTTTCTCAGTACTTTGTGTGTGCATGTTTATATGTGCATATATATGTATATATATATACATATATATATACACACACACACACAAATACGTGTGTGTGTAATATGTTACTTCATAGCTAAACAAATTTAATAATACTTTATAATAGATAATATTAGAAATCTATATAATAGATTTTAATGGCATGTAGTGCTAATGTCTGTAACAGCTTAATAACTTGTTTTATTGCTGAAACACCATATGTTTATTTTGTTATTGTGTTACACTTTAAAACGTTTTGTTATAGTTATATTCAGTTCAATTTAATTAATATCTTTTATCCTTTAATCAATATATTTATATAGTGCCTTTTTTTTTTTTTTGGATTTTTCCCCGATTTTCTCCCTAATTTAGTCGTGTCCAATTCCTCCCCGTCACTAGGGGGCTCCCACATTAAGGCTACTACTACCACTCAGCCGGGAGGGCCGAAGACTATCACGTGTTTCCTCCGAACCACGTGACGCCAGCCGACCGCATCTTTTCGAACTGCTCGCTCGCGCACCTTTGGGGGCGGCGTAACACACTCGGAGGACAGCGCTATCCGCTCCCTCCGTTGCGCGAGCTCACAGACGCCCCTGACTGGCTGTAGAGCCGTGATTAATGTGGGAGCACTAAGTACCTCTCATCCCTCCCCTCTGAGAGAGCTCGGCCAATCAGCTCTCTCTAGACCTCCGGCTGCGAGAGGTTACAGCACCACCCGGGATTCGAACTAGCGATCTCCGGATGATAGGGCGAGCGCTTTAACCACTGCGCCACTCGGAGGCCCTTATATAGTGCTTTTAACAATGGTTATTGTCTCAAAGAAGCTTCACAAAATTAAAAGAAAATTATGGAAATGTGTATGAGCAAGTAAAAATGTGTATAGATCAGAATTATTAGATCGTCCCTGATGAGCAAGCCAAGGGCGACGGCAATGGTGGCCTAGGATGGCAATAAGAAGAAACCTTGAGAGAAACCAGACTCAACAGGGGACCCATCCTCATTTGGGTGATAACGGATAGCAGGAATTTTATGCTGACACACTGTGTTAGGCAGCAGGAAGTTCAATATAACAGGAGATGTCTAAGTTAACATGGAGTCCAGTTCAGTTCAGCATCAGAATGAGTCAGACAGGTGCAGAGGGTAGAGGGCTTCTGGATCACTGGGAGCTCAGGAGCAGTATGTGTAGTTCCAAACCTTCATGAAGCAGAATCTAGATGGAGGTGGTCCTTCTCTGGATGCCTCAGGGTCCTCGCAGGGTTGACCTCTGTCTACTGGAGCTGGCACAATCTCCAGATGCCTTGGGATGGGTAGAAAAAAAAAGAAGAACATTTATCAATCAGTGTAATTATGAATAATTTTATTGCTGCATAGGTTTCAGCAGTGAGCTTTTCATTGCAGGTGTGCCTCATTTGGACTGTTATGTAACTCATAAGTGTCGTTTTTCAGGATCTGATGGAGCTCCACCTGACATGTTGTAATCAGCTGACCTTCCGAAGCCTCCGCACTCTGCGCAACTTCCGCCCCTCGCTCGTGTCCCTCAGTCTCTTTGGCTGCTCTAGCATCTTCTCCAGCAAGCCCACTGCCGACGATGACGATGATGATGATGAGGATGAGGAGCTGTGTGACGGCACTGACTTCTCATTCCAGGGCTTCAGGAGGCTATGCATGTTGAACGTTGGCAGTCTGCATCTGCCCAAGGAAGTGGACCCTGAAGCTCTGCTGAAGCCTCTGGACAATCTCAGAGCTTTGGACCTGTCCTCAACCTACCTGCCCCGCCCTGCCTTCCTGGCGCAGTGGAGGGAGCAGCTGACCTCGCTAGTGCTTTACAACGTGGATTTGAATGAGGAGCTCATCACCACCGTCCTGCACATGAGCCGACTGAGGTGAGGAGGTCAAGTGTGTTTATTCAGCACCAATTATATTTTGTTTATTAGAGAATTTTTTTATTTTTATTCATAGCATAGTTAATATTTTGTGTTATGCTGAGGGTAATTTTGGTGTTGTTGTTTTTTTGTAAAAAATGTAATGCAATAAATAAAGTCCGTCCATCCATCTATCCAATGTCAACTTCTTGGATAGGGGATCCCTAAACATTCCCAGGCCAGTGTTGAATGAAAATTTCTCCAGCTAGTCCTCGGTTTGACCCGTGGTGGTGGCATACCTATAGATGTCCAAACAACTTAACCTGACTCCTTTCCACCCAAAGGAGCAGCGGTTCTACTCCCGAGTTTTCCACAGTTGGCTGAGCTTCTCATTCTGGTCTAAGGGAGAAGCCAAAAAAGTCTTTTCGGCTGATTGTATCTGCGATCTTATCCTTTCTGTCATGATCTAACGCTCATGCATATAGGTGAAGATAGGAATGATGATAGACCAGTTAGATCGAGATCTTTGTCTCTTTGGTCTCTCTTTTCATCAGAAAGGTGCAATAAAGCGAATGGAGTTTCACCCCTACTGCTCCGATTTTCTAGGCAACCTCTTACTTCAATGTCCCCAAACTTGTGAACAAGACCCTAAGATGGTTGAACTCCCTCACTTGGGGTATTGACTTACTCCCTATCTGGTGTAGACAATCCACGAGTTTCTTGCTAAGAACTATGGCCTCATGTTTAGAGGTGCAGACAGAGGAGGTCAACACCCACCGGAAACAAGTCTCATAAATTACTGATGATAACCTGAATGCAACTCTCACTTTGGGTGCAAAGGAATTGGATGATGTGATGTGTGGCCTTCTCACCCCAAACTCCCACAGAATATCCCGGGGATCATACGCCTTCTCCAAATCTGCAAAACATGTAAATGAGATGGACATATCCCCAAGCCCCTTCAAGTGTTACTGCAAGAGTAAAAAGCTGGTGTGGTGTTCCACGGCCAGGACGGAATCCACATGAGCGTCCATAGTCGGTCAAACTCTCCTTTCCAGCACCTTAGTGTTAGAGTACACTTTCAGAGGAAAGCTAAGTACAGTGGAACCTTGGATTACGAGCATAATTCGTCCTGGAAGTGGGCTCATATTCCAAAACACTCGTAAACCAAATCATCATTTCCCATAAGAAATAATGAAAACTCAAATTATTCGTTCCACAGCCCCAAAAAATAAATACATAAAAATAATGAATACAATCTGTAAAATGAAAATAAAACAAATTAATCTGCACTTTACCTTTACAAAACGTACAAATAAATCCTGACAGATAAGTGTTTCCGTTGGTGCGCGCATGCGCCGTGTGTGTGTGTGTGTGTGTGTGTGTGTGTGTGTGTGTGTGTGTGTGTGTGGAATTAGCCCCTTCCCTCGCCTCGTTTTACACAGTAACACTCCTTCTCCCTCTTCCCACCTCGCTTTTTAAGATTCACAACAAACACACACACACAACGGAAACACCGTTTTAACAGGAAAAAAAGAAATCTTTCTGAGACTGGCATGAGCGTATATTAACAGACTCACTTTTTAAGTTTCACAACAAGCGCATAAACACAGCGGAAATGCCGTTTTAACGGAAAAAAGTGAGACTGGCATGAGCGCATACTAAAGGAATCACTTAAGTTTCACAACAAACGGGCACACACACAAACACGGAAACACCGTTTTAACCGGAAAAAAAAAAATCTCTCTGACCTGGCGTGAGCGCATACTAAGGGAATCACTGCTGTAAAGTAAAACAAAAAAACAAATGAACCAGCACCTTACCTTTGAAAAGAATCGCGACAGAGCAGAGTTTCTGTGTGTTTGCAAAGCCATGGGGGGAGGGGGGAAGGTGAGAGAGTGACGCTCGGTGTCAAAATAAGAGTCGCATGTGTGAAGCATGATACTCTGCGCTCGTAAACTAATACTTGCTCGGTTTCCGAATAAAAAATTATTAAAAATCTTTGCTCGGTTTGCGGAACACTCGTAAACCACGTTCCTCGCAATCCGAGGTTCCACTATAGTGTGGTTATCCTGTAGTTGGCCCACACCCTCTGGTCCCAGTTTTTGAAGATTGGAAATACCACCCCAGTCTGCCACCCTTTAGGCACCACCTCCAAGTTCCACGCAATATTTGAGTTGTGGCAACCAAGACATCTTTTCAACACCCAGACCATTTATCGTTACTGGATGGCTTTGCCACCGTGGAGTTATTTTACTACCTTGGTCACCCAGGGAGATTGACATCGATCCCTTGTCATTCGCCAACTCTGCCACTGCAGTAAAGGGTGGATTGGTGGGGTTCAGGAGTTCCTCAAAGTGTTCCTTTCATGGGCCGATTACAGTGTCCCATTTGTGCTGTACACAGCTTGGCTGGTTCCCCGTTTACCCCACCTGAGGTGCCGAATGGTTTTCCAGAAGCACTGAACGTCCTTCCCCGTGGCTTCTTCGAGCTACAGCTATGGCTGCCGTCCTTTGAGCCTGCCGGTACCTTGCAACTGCCTCCAGGGTTCCCCGGGATAACATATCCCTGAAGGGCTTCTCCTTCAGTTGGACGTCTTCCCAGACCACTGGTGTCCTCCACAATGTTCGAGGGTTACTGTTTCCTGAGACACCCAGGACTTTAATAATACATTTTATTTATAATGCACTTTATATTTGAGGCAAATCTCAAAGTGCTACAAATTATTTCTGCTCAAAAGCTCTAATAAAAAGGTAAGTTTTAAGACCAGATTTAAAATCATCAACAGTCTGTGGCATCCTCAGATACTCAGGGAGAGCATTCCACAGTCTAGGTGCCGCCGATCAAAAAGCCCGATCTCCCATGGTATGAAGCTTGGTCTTCGGAGGTTTCAGACAATGACCTGAGACAGAGCGGAGGTTTTGTGAAGATGTATGTGAAGTGATAAGTTCTTTGAGATAGGGAGGGGCATCACCATAGATGCACTGGTGGGTAAGAAGGGCAACCTTGTATTCAATTCTGAATGAAACAGGCAGCCAATGAAGAGATTTGAGGATGGGCGTAATATGATCATATTTACGTGCCCGCATCAGACCACAGCTCACAGCATTTGAGACCACAGCTCACAGCTGCAGTTGAAGCAAAAAAAAAGAAGCTTTGAACATCAACCACACTGGTTTAATGACCCCAGCCTCCACAGGGATGCCAGAAAAGCTCTGATGGGGGTAGAAGTTGAAGGATTTGGAAAGGAGCCTCCCCTAGACATTCCCAATTCACCCACACTATTTACAAAGGTGTCTTGGCCTTAGTCATACCCAGAGTGTCCAAGACTATCATTCACTCTTTTTCTTTGTTTCATCCACTCACTCTCTCTCTCTGTCTCACTTCAAGTCTCATCTCTTTTTTTCTTTTTATAATAAATATGACGAGTATTGAAAATCTAGTTAACTTTTACCAAAGTTACAAGGCCACATCTCCTTCAGTGGGATAAACACAAATGCCATAACTTCTATGTTCCTTTACTGTGTAAAGCACACCTCCTTGCCTGAAATTGGCACACATGCCATGCCCCCCCCCTTCCTTACACTGTGGCAAGCACAGTTGCTATACCTGTTCCCAGAAACTGGGAAAACACACATAGGTCACAACACAACCTTTACCAATGCAAAGGCCACACCCCTTAACTGTTACTGACACACCAGAGTCGCACCTCCTTTACCATGACAAGAGCATAGGCCAATACTCCCCTTAACTGTAACTGAGACACAGGAGCCATACCTCCTATAATGGAAGAGACACAAAGCCCATGACACCAGCACTGTGACGAGCAGAGAGGACACACCTACTGAAGCTTCACCTTCTACAGTCGGTGGGACAGTGGGTACACCACTTTTACTGTGTCAGTGTTTAAAAAAAATTTTTTTTAAGCCTATGTTCTTTCGCAGACACTTGGATATCTCACGTGAAAGTCAGCGCTCCTCCAAGTTCAAGCTAACGAGGAAGGTCCTGACGAACATCATACAGATTTTAGGGAACCTCGTCTCGTTGGACATCTCGGGACACATCATGCTGGACAACTGCACAGTGCCATACATCGAGGAGGCCATGGGACCGCCCAGGTACACACCCACACAGGAAATCTCAAGGAAGCTCAAAACAACAAGCTGCATACACATGGCTTAGAAATGTCACTATATCTGTTTCTGTCTCTCTCTGTCTCTCTCTCACTCACTCGCAGCATCGAGCCGTGTAAGAGCAGTATTTTCCCGTTCCAGGGGTTGAAGAGGCCTCTACAGTTTTTGGGTCTTTATAACACTACACTGTGTAATGTTACACACATCCCAGCGTTTAAGGTACAACTAGCATATACAACACAGAACTCAGAAGAGTGTCTTGTTTCTGTTTTCTTTTTATTAAATTATATTATGTCTTGTGTTTTGTATAGAAATCAAAATGAGGTTTGCATCAGTTTAGTTGCATGGGCAAAGTTTTTAGGCTATTTAATATGGGTTTGGGGCAGGGCTAAACTATTAGCTCATTTTGTGATGTCTTTACATACATTTCACTAGTTTTGGACTGATCACAGGATTTGCACTTAATAACCATTTGTGAGAACATGTTTGTGGACTCTATATATTTTAAGCATTAAAATGTAGTAATTATTATTTTTTTTACACAGATTATGTTTGTTTAAATAATAACATTTGACCTTTTGTCTTTATCAGCTTGATTTTAAAACAATTAAGGTCTATGTTTTGTCACCCCCTAATGGTATGTGATGCAATTCAGTGTTTCCCACACATCGAGTAAACTTATTTGCTGTCCCTTTTGAAAAATCTTTCCATCTGCCGTCCGCGATCTGATTAACAAGTAGTGGACAGTTCCCTCTCATGTCTCAAGTCTTGCACGAAGGAGACCTCAGACATCTGCGTTTGGGTTTTCTGATTCATCATGTAGGGCCAAAGTTATCATTACCTTTAAACATGTAAATTGTTGTGTACTGCTGCTGGAATATGGGAATGACGTTGCAAACATGACAAACTAAAAATGTGTTTTTTTTTTAGGGCCCAAGCACTATGACATCAGCACTATGTCGTCATAGTGTGTGAAGGGCCCTCTTGTTTTCCTTAGGATTATTATTATTTTCTTTCCACCCTTTTGGACTTTTCGGGGGTCTTAACATGCTCAAAAACTCATGAAACTTGGCAGACAGGTTGGAATCTGCTGCCATCAGCATGCCTGAGAGTCTCGTGGACACACGAGATTTTGCCGCCTAGTTCATACACACTTTCACGTAGGCACACGAAACTCGGTACACATTTAGAGCTCATCGAGCCGAACAACTTTCGTGCTGCATGTCCTGGGCTAAACTCAACAGGAGACCGGTTATTTTGGGTCGTTCGCAAAAACGCACCCGATGGATTTTGATATACTCCTCCTAGGGAAATTATACAATCGCTACCAAACTGGGCCAAAGAGATCTAAAGACATTGAGGATGCAAAATTGCGGAGGGATTTTCGATATCTCAAACGGGTGCTAATGTCTTAAATGTCCGCCGAAAAATGATTAATAACTTTCAGTGAAACCTTCTGTGACATCACACACACACACACACTAACGCACTCAACAAATATTTAGGGCCCAAACTGACATTAGCCCTGTTTTAACACACAAACACATCTCACACACTAACACACACATGACCAATGTTAATACACACAGACTCAAACCATACACACAAACAAGCACATTTACTCGTCACACACAGACTGACACATCTACACGTCACACACCTCTCTCCCTAACACACTAACCCTTGCACACTAATGCACACACACACACACACACACGCAGGCATGCTGCATGTACACACACAAACACACTCATACATCACACACATGCACACATACATACACACCTCTCACGATGCACACACACTAACCCTTACACACTAATGCGCGCACACACACACACACACACGCACACAGGCATGCTGCATGTACACACAAACACACTCATACATCGCACACATACATACACACCTCTCACCATGCACACACACACACCACACACACACATACACAAACCCTCTCTCACGACGCACACACTAATGCACAAAAACACATCTCACACACTAACACACACATCACTAATGTTAATACACACAGTCTCAAACCATACACACAAACAAGCACAAGCACATTTACTCGTCACACACAGACTGACACATCTACACGTCACACACCTCTCTCCCTAACACACGAGATTTTGCTGCCTAGCTCATACACACTTTCACCTAGGCACACGAAACCCGGCACACATTTAGAGCTCATCGAGCCGAACAACTTTCGCGCTGCATGTCCTGGGCTAAACTCAACAGGACGGCGGTTATTTCGGGTCGTTTGCAAAAACGCACCCAATGGATTTTGATATACTCCTCCTAGGGAAATTATACAATCGCTACCAAACTGGGCCAAAGAGATCTTAAGACATTGAGGATGCAAAATTGCGGAGGGATTTTTGATATCTCAAACGGGTCAGCCCTGATAATGTCTTAAACGTACACCAAAAAATGATTAATAACTTTTTGTGTGGCATTATATTGATTGACATTATATTCAGTGACACCTTCTGTGACATCACACACACACACACTAATGCACTCAACAAATATTTAGGGCCCAAACTGACATTAGCCCTGTTTTAACACACAAACACATCTCACACACTAACACACACATCACTAATGTTAATACACACAGACTCAAACCATACACACAAACAAGCACAAACACAAGCACATTTACTCGTCACACACAGACTCGCACATCTACACGTCACACACCTCTCTCCCTCACTCTCACACACACTAACCCTTACACACTAATGCGTGCACACACACACACACACGCAGGCATGCTGCACATTCATACATCACACACATGCACACATACATACATACACCCATATTACAAATGTTTACACTCACACACATACACACACACACACACACGCACACACACACACACCTCTCACGATGTACACACACATATACACACCCCTCTCTCACGACACACACACACACACACACACACACACACACACACACACACACACACACACACACACACACACACACACACAAACCCCTCTCTCACGACACACACACACAGACACACACACACACACACACACACACACACACACACAAACCCCTCTCTCACGACGCACAAACACACACACACACACACACACACACACACACACACACACACACACACACACACACACACACACACACAAATGCACTCAACAAATATTTAGGGCCCAAACTGACATTAGCCCTGTTTTAACACACAAACACATCTCACACACTAACTCACGCATCACTAATGTTAATACACACAGACTCAAACCATACACACAAACAAGCACAAACACAAGCACATTTACTCGTCACACACAGACTGACACATCTACACGTCACACACCTCTCTCCCTCACTCTCACACACACTAACCCTTGCACACTAATGCGCGTGCACACACCCACACACACACGCACATGCGCACACACACACAGGCATGCTGCATGCACACACACAAACACACTCATACATCACACACATGCACACATACATACACCCATATTACAAATGTTTATACTCTCGCACACACACACACACACACACACCTCTCACGATGCGCGCACACACACACACACGCACACACTAATGCACTCAACAAATATTTAGGGCCCAAACTGACATTAGGCCTGTATAGTGTGTGATGTGTCCAGGTTGTGAGGTGCAACCGAGTGGCGATGGCTTTTTCGAACTCTTAACACACTCGAATGACACAGGTTGTGCGGTGCGCCCGGGGTGGGAATGGCACAGGGTGCTTGGGCCCGTCATCATTGCTTGCAACTATATTATTAGTATTATTATTCTTATTATGATGTCACAGATACAACCAACAATAAGCATAACACGTGAATATGTGCAAATTTTTTTTTCCATTTTTTTTTTTTGCTCAATCATTTTACTGATTCATAACATCCTTGAGGTGTGTGTTTATTTAAGGTGACGGGCTCTAAGAATGAAGAGCAGGTGCTGAATGCTATCGAAGCTTACACTGAACATCGTCCCGAGCTAGCACACAGAGCCATCAACCAGCTGTTCGACTTCGTCCGTATACAGCAATGCAACAACTTGGTCCGAGCAGTGCAGGTACACACACACACAAGTCTTGTTCAAACAAATTGTTTATCTCTATTAAATGTGACTCAAAAGTGTGAACTCATCTCATTCCCTTTCTCCTTCTTTCCAGTTAGTGATAGCAGCTCTGAAATGTCATAAGTATGATAAAAGTATCCAAGTGACGGGAAGCGCTGCTCTCTTCTACCTGACCAGTTCAGAGTACCGGAGTTTTCAGAGTGTGAAGATGCGCAGGCAGGTCATCGAGGTCGTACTCAACGGCATGGAGCAGTATCAGGAGGTCACGGTAAGACACACACACAGAAATCAGGTCACAGGTGTGTGTGTGTTATTGGGATCTTGTATTTAAATTATTGTGTAATAATATTTTTTATTTTTTTATTTATTTGTTACTAGTCTAAATAACACTGCACAAATACAGAGGAAAAACATCTTAAATTTAAAGCTTTTATTTATCTCAAGGCAACATATGCTAGCTAATCCATGTGTAATTTTTATTTTTTTTAAAACCAATAGAATAGTCTATGATCAACTAAAGAGCAAAACATTTCTGTTTTTTAAATAGCGCCTCTCACACATGTTAAAATGCTTATCTAAAATTCGACCGTTCTGCTATACTCATTTATTATAATGTGAAGCACACGGAACAAGGCTCCGTCAATAAATAACAAATCGAAACTCTGCAGTTGCAGCTGGCGGTCGAGGTCTGTCAATAGCCCAGGCCGCCTGGTTGAGGCGAGGAAGCTGAGGAGGCGGTCTTGTTTTGTTTTCCCTGTTTTTAGTCTATTTTGTGGAGAGAGCAAATTATAGGAGCATGCACCCGGATGATAAGGCTCACCGAACTGGTGTTCAAGGCCCCCATAGGGTGCTGTTGACTCCAGAACGATGGGCGATTATGCGCTGCCAGCAGTGGAGGGTAGAGGTGCTGGACTGAATATGTGGTCCTGCGGTGAGGGGTACCAGCAGGGGATGCAAGGGATGGTGTCTTTTGCCCTTACCTTGACAGACCCAGGAATGCATGCACCTGTTTTTTTGTTTTGAGCCGTGGGTAAGCATGCACTGCTTCCACCTTTTTTTGGGAGTTTTAACAATCCATGGCCAATTCAATACCCCCAGGTACCGCACTTCAGTCAGGCTGAGGTGGCACATTTTTTGGTGCTTGCTGTGAGGCCACGGGGCAGTTTGGCATTTGCAATTTTTTGGTGTTTGCCATGAGTCTCCGTGTGTGCATGGAGCTCTTGGGGCTGCAGTAGGAGTGCTGGCGGACGATCATGGCAGGATCTTGATATCGTGACTCTCCAGGTTTGTAAGTCCCGGATTGGTAGAGAACACATCCTGGAACTAGTCGTTGAGTGTCCTGCTGCACCAGCTTGTGATCCTGTTTTTCAGGAGATACCTCACTCCACCTCTTTATTAAATTGACATGATACAGCTGACTTGCAAATGACACTTGGCACCCGGCGAAGCACCTGATCGCCTGGCTGGAAATGCGTGTGGCTGGTCGTAGGCTTTATGCTTTTTGACCACACAAAAAAGGGGGTTTGCTGGAATCTTTTTTGCAGAAGGTAAGGTGAGAGAATTCTGGGGTGGGTTGCATCCCCAGGTCCACGTTGCCTGCTTGCAATCTCCACAGGTGTAAAGTGGGGCAAGTTAAACAGACTCAGAGACAGCAGAGGAGTGCAGAGTGGTGCACTTTCACTAAAGGAGTTTTTGGCGGTCGAAGTCTGTCGATGGGCCGGGCTTGCCGAGGCTGAAAGCGAGGAAGCCGAGGAGGGCGGTCAGGCTTTGGCGAGAAGTCCGTCTTTGCAGTTTTCCTTGTTGCAGGGAGTCTCAGAACCACTCTGAGCATGCACCTGGAACATAGAACTCACCTGACTGGCATTTAAGGCTCTTTTTAAAGGCGACTGATGACACCAGAATGGTGGGTGGTTATGTGCTGCCAGCCATAATGTGTATTTTTAATAATGTGTGCAGCTATTCTGAATAGTCGCTCACTGTCAGCTCGCGTACATGGAGTAGAAAGGTAAACCCGGGCTGCCTCGGCCATAGCTGGCAACCACTCCTTATTTCTCTTTCAGTTGTTATTTTTGTGATAATGGTTTTAATCTTTTTATTCTCTGCAAAGTAAGCCTTGAGGTAAGGGTCCACTTAGTAGTGTTAGCTACTCCCTTTGCCTTTTATACTTAGATTATTCACACCACTTGTGTTAAAGCTTTTGGAAGAGTTCCGCAGTGTGATTTTGGAACATTGCAAATTTGACATGTTTTAAAGAGAATTGGTAATATTACCAGACTGGCGACCGCATTTCGTTCTGGCTGTTGTGTTTTGCATCATCACAATATCATCGGTTTTTGTGATTGGCCAGTATGACCAATATGTTACATTTACAGTAAGTGGTTATTGACCAATTCCGATCGGAGCATCTTTAATTAACTGTTGTCTTGTTTTACCTTTTTAATTAAATTAGAAAAAGTAGAACTGCACAATGTTTAGATTTAAAACATTTCTGCTGATAACAGTACCTCTGTAACTACACTTTTTTTCTCAAACTCTGAGAGAACAAATTAGGGATCAAATCCCATTCAACCATAATTGGTTAAAATAATTAAGTCTCATTTGTGATTGGTTAAATGCTTTATTATGTATAAAATGGGGAGCCAATGAGTGACCCTTCACAGCTAGAGACTCGGTGGATGAAAAGGGAGAGAGAGCTGTTCTTGTTAGTTTTCAGGAACGTTTCCTGTTACATTTCCCTCCTGGGAACTTGTCAAGTCACCTAATGTTACCACCACATAGGGCAAACGTACAGAGAGATACATTTATTCCGAATAAGCAAGTACTAGGATAATGTTTTCCCTATTTAATTAATTATTAGGTTAATTAGCTTATAAGGTTCATACACACATTCACATTCATATTGAATATTCATTTCTGATTAGGCTGGATCTGGTCAGACTTTTCCAACTGTTTTTTCTGTTAGAATCCATGTAAGCACACCTTGTAACATTCTCTCTCTCTCTCTCTCTCTCCCTCCCCCAGGTTCAGAGGAACTGCTGTCTGACTCTGTGCAATTTCAACATTCCTGATGAGTTGGAGTTCCAGTATCACCGCGTCAACATGCTCCTATTGAAGATCCTCGAGCCAGCACGTCAAGACGAGTCCATCCAGCGCATCGCCGTACACCTCTGCAATGCCCTTGTCTGTCAGGTCGACAACGACCACAAAGAGGCTGTTGGCAAGATGGGCTTTGTTAAGGTGGGTTCCTAATAAACATTTCTTAGTTTGAGGCTTGGATTGAGGCTTCCATAGTCTCTGGTGGGCAGTCACACTGGGAGGGGTTTTTATGTTATGCTGGACTAAGTGGATGAGCCCTGGTTCAGTGGAGAACACGTCCTTAAACTGATCCAACAGCTCGTTCAGCTCTTGGTGCTGTGACGATATCAGGTCCTATCCTCTCTGCACCAGTTCATGAAACTGGGCTTTGGGGGAGAGAGTACCGAGAGCTGAGATGCACGGTAACAGTTAAATCCACATTTTTTTTTTTTTTTTTTTTTTTACAAATTCACACAATAAAGCTCAGTCCGCTTTTTCTTACCTGGCTGTTGTAGTCTGTAGTCCACTGGACCTACTTGTCCTGCTACGGTGTGGGGTCCTTGCCACTGGGGCAGGAACTTACAGGTGGAGCTGGGGATTAATTGGAGCACTTGATCTCCCAACTGGAATTTCCAGAGCTCTACTGGTCGGCTTGTGGTGATTCTTAGACTGCAAAGAAGACTTATTGGAGCTGCTGGTCCCAGATCTGGCTGCCTTTTCCACTACTCACTGAGGCATCCACTTCAATGTTTGCTTACCTTGGTCAGTGAGGAGCTCCTTAAATAGACACACTCAGCTGAAAAACCATAACAGGTCCCTGGTGATGTTTTGGCATGTTGTGCGGAGCAGCACTGCTTTGGGGTATCGCGTACGGTTACCTATGACTAGGACATATTCATGATGGCCTTTCACTGATTTTGGGCGTAGCCCAATGGGATCCTTTTGATGCGCTTGGAATGGGTTGCTGGTGATGGGCAAGGGAAATTAGCATGGGTAAGGTCCCCCGGCGAATCCAATCTCTAATCCTTTCAGTTGTATTCGTTGATCCGAGGTGGCCATCTAGCAGATGCGAGTGTGCTTGATGCATGATGGTGTTCACTTTTCCCTGGGGCACCACCAGCAGATTGTACACCTCTCCACTCCTTTCAGTGCAATAATACAATAATCCTTTTTGCACTAAAAAGTATTAGGCTGTCTTGGAGTGATCTCTTTTGTTGACTTCTCTCTCTGTTTCCTACACCTGACTCCAGCGTCGTTTTAAGCGAGCGTCTTCTTGCTGTCACTGGGCTAAATTTTCATCTTGCCTCACCTGCTGGGACAGTGAAAGGAATGCGTTAGAGTGAGAGTTAGCCACATCTTGAGCCCTGGTTCAATGGAGAAAACATCCTTAAACTGATCCAGCAGCTCGTTCAGCTCTTGGTGCTGTGATGATGATCTGTATCGTCACCCGGGTCTGGATAAGCCCCGCTGGGTTAGCCACGCTTCTTACAGACGCTACTTGAAAGATGTCTGCTTCTTCTTTCCTCCCCTCTTCTGTGGTAACAGCCCTGGCCAATCTCCCCCTAGGATGAGAGGGACAGGGAGGTTGGGCATTACGCTGACAGTTTTACCCCATCATTCATGATGGTGATTGGCGGGAGGTTCCCCCGGCACCCATCACCGTGAATGCACATGACTGGGAGAGGGGTCACACGGAGGCGCACCCATTGCAGTGACTGAGGAGTAAGCTAAAGTGCACGTCCTGTGACTATGAGCGCAGGAAGTAGGGCTGATTAGCCCAAAACTCTTGGGCGAATGCGGACTTAACTAGATTGTCTGCCTCTGCATTGGCTCGTTCAGTGGGGATACCAGCCTGTACGGACACTGCATGGCTTCTCCCTGTGGAGGTAGGATGTAGCTTGGCGGACTCCTCTCGGGAGGTTTTCTTTTTTCCTGGCTGAGGGGGAGCATCAATAGTTGCATTCTAGTGTCCACCATATCCTGCAGGAAGGTACCAGCACCCAGTCCATGACGACTCTTTTGCTCCATTCCTCTTTTTGCCATATTTCATGTACCGCTGTCCTCTCAGCGGTCATCGTAGGATGTGAGCTTGGTCAGGAGATGTTGGGCATCCCGGTGGGAATCTGGCAGGCGCACATCCCCTCCTCCACGCTGTTGCAGATGAGTGAGCTCTGCTGTGGTTGCCTGCAGCCCCTGGTTGAGCTGCTGTAGAAGCGTCTGTTGTTGGATGCTTGTTTTTAATAGATGTTTGAGGCAATGATCCGGGGTGCTCTGAGTCCACCTGATGGGAATCAAAGGGTTAATTTACAGAAAAAAGTGCTCTTTTATTAAGCTCTTTTATTAAGGAATAACGTCACTTTTGCACTCTCTCAAACACACACACACAGTCACTTGGTGTTGAAGGTGTCTTTTGTGTAGAAGATCCAGTGTCGGAGTTAGCCAATAGCCGTGGTCAGGCAAGGTTCGCAGACGAGCTAAGCTGGACAATGTGGAAATGCGAAAGAGCTGAGAAGGTAGTAAAGTGCTCGTGGTGGCCCTGGATCCCACTTAGTTGTTTGGTCCTAATCAGGGAATTTCTAGATTGCTTGGAGTCTGTGGAGAGAAGACTTAGGCTGCCAGCCTCAGCGAGTTAGGGCAGCCCGCCCTTTCTTGTACACTTCTCTAATTGAGCTTTATTGAGATCACAAAGGTGTCTTAAAAATTCAGTGTCTGATACAGTATAATTTAGGGGTGCTCCGATTGATCGGTCGCCCATCATAATCGGTCGATAATTGCTTTGGGAAGTTTGATCGACAGTCTCTATAATGGCTGATATAGAAAAGCAGATCAGATTTTTTTTTTTGCGCTGCTAAAATGGCTTCACCGGTCTGGCAATTCTACGTGTTGTGTGACAAAGACAATACATTAGCAATCTGCAACCTGTGTAACAAGACAATTCCACGAGGCGGAAGCCCCCAAAGCATTTTAACACCACGAACCTCATCAGACATTTGAAGGTTAGTCATGTAAAGGAACACGAGCAGTTTTCAAAGTTGTCTAGCGCTAAGCTAGCGGGAGAGCTCTGCGACTCGCGCGCCGCCACTCACAGCTGTCGGCAATACACCTATAACACCTACGCGGTTTCGTTCGGTGGCCGTAAGTACGGTTCATAATGATTCACCGCGAATTTTGCCGCTGTGATTACGTTTCCATCTTTCCGTGCAAAAAATTCAACATGTTTCATTAAACTAAACATTAAATTACACTAAACATGTTTAATTTTTTGGCGGTCCTTGCAGAACTTCCGGTGACTCATGTCCTACTTGTCTGTTATTTTATTTAATTTTATACAATCTACAGGAAAGTTGTATTTGTCAAGCTCTAAGCTGTTCCCAATTACTTACAGGCTGCTGTGTTTTAAGTTGACTTGTTGCACATGTTACTTGCCAATAAATACAGTTGTCATGATTTGTCATGAATTCATGATATTCCTCTTCTTGTAATTTCAATACTTAATTTACATTGTTGTTAGATATAGTTTAATAAATAATGCTACATGATGAGGCTTCAAGTAGACCCTGTAATGGGTGATTGATATCGGCCGATACAGCTTCTAGTGATAGGAAATTGGTGATCGGCCCCAATAATCCTTATCGGAGCACCCCTACTATAATGCTAGTTCTATATGTATTAAAGTTAGCTTATTTAGAGAAGAGTCCTGGTTCTCTAATGCCAATTTTGTTCCTTATGTTTTGTCCCCAGACCATGTTGAATTTAATACAGAAGAAGCTGCATGACAAACTGGTGAGTGTGGAAGTGCAGGAAATAAATGATAAATATTACTGTTATTAATATATTAATACGGTAACAAGTGATGATTGGTAGTTTGTTGTCTAATTGGATGATGATGATGGTAATGTGTGTGTGTGTGTGTGTGTGTGTGTGTATATGTTTTTGTTCTTTAGTGTGATCAGGTGATGGAGTTCTCATGGAGTGCGTTGTGGAACATCACAGATGAAACGCCAGATAACTGTCAGATGTTCCTCAACTGCAGCGGCATGAAACTGTTCCTGGATTGCTTAAAGGTACCAAACGAGTACTAAAAAAACAGCTGGTAAAACAAGACACTGTCAATGCAACCGTTATGAGTTGACTTCGTGTGTGTGTGTGTGTGTGTGTGTGTGTGTGTGTGTGTGTGTGTGTGTGTGTGTGTGTGTGTGTTCTTTCCTCAGGAATTTCCAGATAAGCAGGAGCTGCACCGTAACATGCTGGGGCTGCTGGGTAACGTGGCTGAGGTGAAGGAGCTCAGACCTCAGCTTCTCACTAGCCAGTTCATCACTGTCTTCAGGTGCTCCATCTCTACACCTCCCTCTTCATTATAATCTCCATCTTATGCCTTTCATCATTCCTACACATGGTGTTAAATTTGTCTCTGAAACGGACGAGTTCTTGCTGTCACAACGTCTTGTTAGTAAAAAGTATTTTATTTTATAAAACTATTTTTCCTTGTGTCCTTCCCGAGCAGTAACCTGTTGGAGAGCAAGGCGGACGGGATCGAGGTGTCGTATAACGCCTGTGGAGTTCTGTCCCACATCATGTTCGACGGGCCCGACGTGTGGACTGTGGAGAACCCTAACCGAGAGACGGTCATGGACAAAATGTGGGACGCCATCCAGAGCTGGGACGTCACCTCACGCCGAAACATTAACTACAGGTGTGTGTGTGTTCAACCAATTAATTCTAGTGCAGCTTCTATTGTGTTTTTGTTCCTATAGTAACAGTCAGGAATAAAGCCGTAACTTTCCACCTTCTTCAAGATGCTTCTTTGCAGTTTCTCGTTTTTTCCTGCATTTAATTTTTATTGTATTAAGAGAACAGAGAGGCCAGTGAGGGATCGAGTGTACAGTCGTGGCCAAAAGTTTTGAGAATTAAATAAATATTGGAAATTGGAAAAGTTGCTGCTTAAGTTTTTATAATAGCAATTTGCATATACTCCAGAATGTTATGAAGAGTGATCAGATGAATTGCATAGTCCTTCTTTGTCATGAAAATTTATTTAATCCCGAAAAAAAAACTTTCCACTGCATTTCATTGCTGTCATTAAAGGACGTGCTGAGATCATTTCAGTAATCGTCTTGTTAACTCAGGTGAGAATGTTGATGAGCACAAGGCTGGAGATCATTATGTCAGGCTGATTGGGTTAGAATGGCATTGACATGTTAAAACGAGGGTGATGCTCGAAATCATTGTTAACCATGGTGACCTGCAAAGAAACGTGTGCAGCCATCATTGCGGTGCATAAAAATGGCTTCACAGGCAAGGATATTGTGGCTACTAAGATTGCACCTAAATCAACAATTTATAGGATCATCAAGAACTTCAAGGAAAGAGGTTCAATTCTTGTTAAGAAGATTTCAGGGCGTCCAAGAAAGTCCTGCAAGCGCCAGGATCGTCTCCTAAAGAGGATTCAGCTGCGGGATCGGAGTGCCACCAGTGCAGAGCTTGCTCAGGAATGGCAGCAGGCAGGTGTGAGCGCATCTGCATGCACAGTGAGGCGAAGACTTTTGGAAGATGGCCTGGTGTCAAGAAGGGCAGCAAAGAAGCCACTTCTCTCCAAAAAAAACATCAGGGACAGATTGATCTTCTGCAAAAAGTATGGCGAATGGACTGCTGAGGACTGGGGAAAAGTCATATTCTCGGATGAAGCCTCTTTCCGATTGTTTGGGGCATCTGGAAAAAGGCTTGTCCGGAGAAGAAAAGGTGAGCGCTACCATCAGTCCTGTGTCATGCCAACAGTAAAGCATCCTGAGACCATTCATGTGTGGGGTTGCTTCTCATCCAAGGGAGTGGGCTCACTCACAATTTTGCCCAAAAACACAGCCATGAATAAAGAATGGTACCAAAACACCCTCCAACAGCAACGTCTTCCAACAATCCAACAACAGTTTGGTGAAGAACAATGCATTTTCCAGCACGATGGAGCACCGTGCCATAAGGCAAAAGTGATAACTAAGTGACTCAGGGACCAAAACTTTGAAATTTTGGGTCCATGGCCTGGAAACTCCCCAGATCTTAATCCCATTGAGAACTTACATCACATAAACAACTGAAACAAAGATCTAAAAGCAGTTTAGCAGCAAACTTTGTGAAAACTAATATTTGTGTAATTCTCAAAACTTTTGGCCATGACTATATATCACTTCTGTAACTTAAGTGAAACAGTCAGAAGAATTTAATGTAACTATAATCAGATAAAACGCTTCTTCTTCTTGGTTCTTCTTGGCCTCCATTATGTTGCATTAAATATAACGTATAACACACTTGGAAAAATCATCAACTTCAGGGTAATAACAGTAAATTTGCTTTACACACCACCCTGGCATTGATTATATTTTTCTAATAGTCGTATATTTAGTAGTTTAATAATAACCTGTTATCTATGGATATGATATCTCTCTCTCTCTCTCTCTCACACTCTCTCTCACTCCCTCTCTCCTCTCGTTCAGGTCGTTCGAGCCCATCCTGCGTCTCCTCCCTCAGAGTATATCACCTGTCAGTCAGCACTGGGCCACCTGGGCTCTTTACAACCTGGTCTCTGTGTATCGTAAGTGCACACACACATATGTGGATATATGTTATACATTATATATTATATATTTATACACACACACCGTATTGCCTAAAGTATTTTTCCTCCCAGAGGATTTTCCTAATGTTGATAGGTTTACAATCTTCATTCTATTTTTCTGTAAATACAGTGTAATAAATATTCAGATGATGTACAGATATTTTAATATTTGGTTGCATAAATAAATGTAAAAACCAGCAACTGACTGTGGAAAGATTATATATTGTTTTAAAACAAATAGTTTATAGTGCCTCGGGTTAATTTGTGCTTAATTCTCCATCTTCTGTCCGTCTGTCCTTCTCTCCTGTCTCTCTGCAGCGAACAAATACTGTCCATTATTAGTAAAAGAAGGAGGTATTGCATTGTTAAAGAGACTTCTCGAGCTGGAGTCTTCTCATCTGGACACAAAGACCATGGCACGGTATATACACACACACACACACACACACACACACACACACACACACACACACACACACACACACACAAATTGACAAGTGACCTCACTTCCTGTAAATTTCTTTGACCAGTTCTTGTGCAAATCGGTTTGTCTGATTTTTCTGTTAACAGTTAACAAATTACAGTTAACAAATACCACCATAATACAGGTGGAGAAAAGAAGTTGCACCTTTTTTTAAGTATCGACCAATAAGAGAGCAGGGTTTAATTCTTTAATCCTGTTTCCTCTGGATTCTTCTAGAGTTTAATGACGAGCAGCACACTGATCCTGAAGCTAACTGAACAGTCTTACTTGCGCTTTAGTTAGCTTCACGTCAGCGAGGGTGTTTACCTGATTGCTGAGAATGTGATCGTAAATGTTCATGATGTTTGTGTTTTCGTTTCCTTCCTGCAGCAAGGTGATGGAGCAGTGTGAGAACTTTAAGGAGGATCCGATGGACACCAGTAGGTAAGCGGTGAAGAGCAGGAGATCTCCGGCTGCAGCGTCCGGTCCACCTTCAGACTCTCAGTGGGATGCCGCGGCTACAGGAGGCTAATGAAGCTAGCGCACCACACCCACACCCAATCTGTTCCACTCCATTCAGGATTTCTCAGTCCCCTCTCTACTGTATGCCTGTGTTCCTGTGTGTCTGTGTGTGTGTGCGCGTCTGTTGGACTCGGAGGATCAGGACAGGCACTCATCCCCAAGTACACACTCCTGTGAACATAAAAATGACACTACACACAAGGGAGATGGCTCACAGGAGTGTGTGTGTATGTGTGTGTGTATGTGTGTGTGTATGTGTGTGTGTATGTGTGTGTGTATGTGTGTGTGTATGTGTGTGTATGTGTGTGTATGTGTGTGCGTGTGTAACTTTTTACCATTTTCTTTTGCACACAATGAACAGTGTTCGTATTTTCCCTTTTCATTTTTGAGTGTTTTGTTATCAGGTCTACTGGTTAATTTGTGTGTGTGTGTGTGTGTGTGTTATAAAAAAGAAAGTTCTCATGTTTGGGAGCACAAAACAAGGACAGAACGAAATGCTGCATCTCACTGTGCGTGTGCGTGATGCCAAGTCACGGTTTTGAATGTCTAAGAACAGCTATGGGCTTGAACATGCAAACATACACACACTCCTCCTTGTACACAAGACTGCCTTTTGTTGTGTTTTTACGACACTCCGGTGACGAACTCGCCCTCCAGCTTCGTAAAAAAAAAAAAAAGAGTTAAATCCAAGTTCCAGCATGGGAGTGATGTTAATCACGCTTTATTTTCACTTTAACATCCACAATTCATTTTCCTTTTAAATCTCTCATGGAAGGGTGTGTGTGTGTCTGTGTCTGTGTGTGTCTGTGTCTGTGTGTGTCTGTGTGTGTGTGTCTGTGTGTGTGTGTGTGTGTGTGTGTGTGTGTGTGTGTCATTTTCAGGATAAATGACTTGTTAAATCCATATCGCTTCACATTTTACTAAATAAATCATGGGTACGGGATTTCTCTCCACTTTCCCCACCCTGAAGCTTCGGGAGACGAGGTCGAGCGTCCAGCGCCAGGACGCGTCTCAGTCTTCTCATCTATAACACAAAGCGTTTTGTAATTTTTTCTATGGGACAGACGGTTCTCAAAGTGAGGTCCGGAGAACCTCAGGGCTCTGAGATGCTAAGCTAGCTGGTCTGAGATTGTTTTTAACGTTTGTTTGTTTTTAGTGAAAAAAAAGGTACTCTATTTATAATTTCCTGTCTGCTCGGTTGAAATGAATTTAATTTAATTTGAGTCGAATCCAGTCGTCATGAACAAGACTTCCTACAAACATGTCACGTTCATGTCTCGCGAAACTGTAAAAAGGAATAAATATGATATGTAAGTGTGTGTGTGTGTGTGTGTGTGTGTATGGAAGCGTCAGGAATTCACAGCTCTGTGGTTCAATAAACAGCCAACAAAGATTACTGTACACATTTACATAGCGGGCTTGGTTTAATTAATAAAAAAATAAATCTGTACTTGGGCTGAGTGGAAGTTATTTAACATCTGAGCGACTTAAAACATCGTCTTTCTACAATAGGATGAAGCGGTGTTACATATATTGTCTTTAATTTTTTTAAGATGCAAGTTCCTAATCACAGGTCCATTAGATCTCAACTCCTTTTTTCAACTGTCTAGGATAAATTCATGTAGAGTTATGTGGCTGAGCGCTGACTTAAACTCTGACAGAATTCTCCAAAAATGCAACACAGTGTAGATTTACGATCAGTTTATAGCATTTGGGAGAAACTCTTTGAAATCAGTTTGGAATCAGGTTGTTTCATGTAGTCTGTTAAATAAATAAACCCACACTGAATCTGATATTTACATCTGAACTAAACCATATGCAGAGGTCGGATTCCTAGGGATATGTGTCAGGACGGATGCTCTACACACTCGACTCAGATTTATACTTAGTTTTATACCCTCTGGTGAAAGCCTGTGATAAAGTCTGGAAACCAGTAAACCCAAAGGGATTAATAATAAGTGTTATTTCATGTAAATAAACTTGTGCATGCTGCAATATTTTTATTCGTTTTTTTTTTTAAAGAAACATTACATTTAAATACTCAATATTAATTCTGAACAGGAAAGTGGAGAAATTAGAAGTGAGAAAGTTTGAATATGGGTGATTGCGTGAGAGTTGGCAGCTTTGTTTTATATATACAGTGCATATACACTTAAGAAAAAGAATAACTTGTATAAATATTTTAATACTAAATGTATTATTATATGTAATAGCAATATATTAATATAATAAACATACAGTCGTGGCCAAAAGTTTTAAGAATTACATAAATATTGGAAATTGGAAAAGTTGCTGCTTAAGTTTTTATAATAGCAATTTGCATATACTCCAGAATGTTATGAAGAGTGATCAGATGAATTGCATAGTCCTTCTTTGCCATGAAAATTAACTTAATCCCGAAAAAAAAACTTTCCACTGCATTTCATTGCTGTCATTAAAGGACGTGCTGAGATCATTTCAGTAATCGTCTTGTTAACTCAGGTGAGAATGTTGATGAGCACAAGGCTGGAGATCATTATGTCAGGCTGATTGGGTTAGAATGGCATTGACATGTTAAAACGAGGGTGATGCTCGAAATCATTGTTAACCATGGTGACCTGCAAAGAAACGTGTGCAGCCATCATTGCGGTGCATAAAAATGGCTTCACAGGCAAGGATATTGTGGCTACTAAGATTGCACCTAAATCAACAATTTATAGGATCATCAAGAACTTCAAGGAAAGAGGTTCAATTCTTGTTAAGAAGATTTCAGGGCGTCCAAGAAAGTCCTGCAAGCGCCAGGATCGTCTCCTAAAGAGGATTCAGCTGCGGGATCGGAGTGCCACCAGTGCAGAGCTTGCTCAGGAATGGCAGCAGGCAGGTGTGAGCGCATCTGCATGCACAGTGAGGCGAAGACTTTTGGAAGATGGCCTGGTGTCAAGAAGGGCAGCAAAGAAGCCACTTCTCTCCAAAAAAAACATCAGGGACAGATTGATCTTCTGCAAAAAGTATGGCGAATGGACTGCTGAGGACTGGGGAAAAGTCATATTCTCGGATGAAGCCTCTTTCCGATTGTTTGGGGCATCTGGAAAAAGGCTTGTCCGGAGAAGAAAAGGTGAGCGCTACCATCAGTCCTGTGTCATGCCAACAGTAAAGCATCCTGAGACCATTCATGTGTGGGGTTGCTTCTCATCCAAGGGAGTGGGCTCACTCACAATTTTGCCCAAAAACACAGCCATGAATAAAGAATGGTACCAAAACACCCTCCAACAGCAACGTCTTCCAACAATCCAACAACAGTTTGGTGAAGAACAATGCATTTTCCAGCACGATGGAGCACCGTGCCATAAGGCAAAAGTGATAACTAAGTGACTCAGGGACCAAAACTTTGAAATTTTGGGTCCATGGCCTGGAAACTCCCCAGATCTTAATCCCATTGAGAACTTACATCACATAAACAACTGAAACAAAGATCTAAAAGCAGTTTAGCAGCAAACTTTGTGAAAACTAATATTTGTGTAATTCTCAAAACTTTTGGCCATGACTATATATCACTTCTGTAACTTAAGTGAAACAGTCAGAAGAATTTAATGTAACTATAATCAGATAAAACGCTTCTTCTTCTTGGTTCTTCTTGGCCTCCATTATGTTGCATTAAATATAACGTATAACACACTTGGAAAAATCATCAACTTCAGGGTAATAACAGTAAATTTGCTTTACACACCACCCTGGCATTGATTATATTTTTCTAATAGTCGTATATTTAGTAGTTTAATAATAACCTGTTATCTATGGATATGATATCTCTCTCTCTCTCTCTCTCACACTCTCTCTCACTCCCTCTCTCCTCTCGTTCAGGTCGTTCGAGCCCATCCTGCGTCTCCTCCCTCAGAGTATATCACCTGTCAGTCAGCACTGGGCCACCTGGGCTCTTTACAACCTGGTCTCTGTGTATCGTAAGTGCACACACACATATGTGGATATATGTTATACATTATATATTATATATTTATACACACACACCGTATTGCCTAAAGTATTTTTCCTCCCAGAGGATTTTCCTAATGTTGATAGGTTTACAATCTTCATTCTATTTTTCTGTAAATACAGTGTAATAAATATTCAGATGATGTACAGATATTTTAATATTTGGTTGCATAAATAAATGTAAAAACCAGCAACTGACTGTGGAAAGATTATATATTGTTTTAAAACAAATAGTTTATAGTGCCTCGGGTTAATTTGTGCTTAATTCTCCATCTTCTGTCCGTCTGTCCTTCTCTCCTGTCTCTCTGCAGCGAACAAATACTGTCCATTATTAGTAAAAGAAGGAGGTATTGCATTGTTAAAGAGACTTCTCGAGCTGGAGTCTTCTCATCTGGACACAAAGACCATGGCACGGTATATACACACACACACACACACACACACACACACACACACACACACACACACACACACACACACACACACAAATTGACAAGTGACCTCACTTCCTGTAAATTTCTTTGACCAGTTCTTGTGCAAATCGGTTTGTCTGATTTTTCTGTTAACAGTTAACAAATTACAGTTAACAAATACCACCATAATACAGGTGGAGAAAAGAAGTTGCACCTTTTTTTAAGTATCGACCAATAAGAGAGCAGGGTTTAATTCTTTAATCCTGTTTCCTCTGGATTCTTCTAGAGTTTAATGACGAGCAGCACACTGATCCTGAAGCTAACTGAACAGTCTTACTTGCGCTTTAGTTAGCTTCACGTCAGCGAGGGTGTTTACCTGATTGCTGAGAATGTGATCGTAAATGTTCATGATGTTTGTGTTTTCGTTTCCTTCCTGCAGCAAGGTGATGGAGCAGTGTGAGAACTTTAAGGAGGATCCGATGGACACCAGTAGGTAAGCGGTGAAGAGCAGGAGATCTCCGGCTGCAGCGTCCGGTCCACCTTCAGACTCTCAGTGGGATGCCGCGGCTACAGGAGGCTAATGAAGCTAGCGCACCACACCCACACCCAATCTGTTCCACTCCATTCAGGATTTCTCAGTCCCCTCTCTACTGTATGCCTGTGTTCCTGTGTGTCTGTGTGTGTGTGCGCGTCTGTTGGACTCGGAGGATCAGGACAGGCACTCATCCCCAAGTACACACTCCTGTGAACATAAAAATGACACTACACACAAGGGAGATGGCTCACAGGAGTGTGTGTGTATGTGTGTGTGTATGTGTGTGTGTATGTGTGTGTGTATGTGTGTGTGTATGTGTGTGTATGTGTGTGTATGTGTGTGCGTGTGTAACTTTTTACCATTTTCTTTTGCACACAATGAACAGTGTTCGTATTTTCCCTTTTCATTTTTGAGTGTTTTGTTATCAGGTCTACTGGTTAATTTGTGTGTGTGTGTGTGTGTGTGTGTTATAAAAAAGAAAGTTCTCATGTTTGGGAGCACAAAACAAGGACAGAACGAAATGCTGCATCTCACTGTGCGTGTGCGTGATGCCAAGTCACGGTTTTGAATGTCTAAGAACAGCTATGGGCTTGAACATGCAAACATACACACACTCCTCCTTGTACACAAGACTGCCTTTTGTTGTGTTTTTACGACACTCCGGTGACGAACTCGCCCTCCAGCTTCGTAAAAAAAAAAAAAAGAGTTAAATCCAAGTTCCAGCATGGGAGTGATGTTAATCACGCTTTATTTTCACTTTAACATCCACAATTCATTTTCCTTTTAAATCTCTCATGGAAGGGTGTGTGTGTGTCTGTGTCTGTGTGTGTCTGTGTGTGTGTGTCTGTGTGTGTGTGTGTGTGTGTGTGTGTGTGTGTGTGTGTGTCATTTTCAGGATAAATGACTTGTTAAATCCATATCGCTTCACATTTTACTAAATAAATCATGGGTACGGGATTTCTCTCCACTTTCCCCACCCTGAAGCTTCGGGAGACGAGGTCGAGCGTCCAGCGCCAGGACGCGTCTCAGTCTTCTCATCTATAACACAAAGCGTTTTGTAATTTTTTCTATGGGACAGACGGTTCTCAAAGTGAGGTCTGGAGAACCTCAGGGCTCTGAGATGCTAAGCTAGCTGGTCTGAGATTGTTTTTAACGTTTGTTTGTTTTTAGTGAAAAAAAAGGTACTCTATTTATAATTTCCTGTCTGCTCGGTTGAAATGAATTTAATTTAATTTGAGTCGAATCCAGTCGTCATGAACAAGACTTCCTACAAACATGTCACGTTCATGTCTCGCGAAACTGTAAAAAGGAATAAATATGATATGTAAGTGTGTGTGTGTGTGTGTGTGTGTGTGTGTGTGTGTATGGAAGCATCAGGAATTCACAGCTCTGTGGTTCAATAAACAGCCAACAAAGATTACTGTACACATTTACATAGCGGGCTTGGTTTAATTAATAAAAAAATAAATCTGTACTTGGGCTGAGTGGAAGTTATTTAACATCTGAGCGACTTAAAACATCGTCTTTCTACAATAGGATGAAGCGGTGTTACATATATTGTCTTTAATTTTTTTAAGATGCAAGTTCCTAATCACAGGTCCATTAGATCTCAACTCCTTTTTTCAACTGTCTAGGATAAATTCATGTAGAGTTATGTGGCTGAGCGCTGACTTAAACTCTGACAGAATTCTCCAAAAATGCAACACAGTGTAGATTTACGATCAGTTTATAGCATTTGGGAGAAACTCTTTGAAATCAGTTTGGAATCAGGTTGTTTCATGTAGTCTGTTAAATAAATAAACCCACACTGAATCTGATATTTACATCTGAACTAAACCATATGCAGAGGTCGGATTCCTAGGGATATGTGTCAGGACGGATGCTCTACACACTCGACTCAGATTTATACTTAGTTTTATACCCTCTGGTGAAAGCCTGTGATAAAGTCTGGAAACCAGTAAACCCAAAGGGATTAATAATAAGTGTTATTTCATGTAAATAAACTTGTGCATGCTGCAATATTTTTATTCGTTTTTTTTTTAAAGAAACATTACATTTAAATACTCAATATTAATTCTGAACAGGAAAGTGGAGAAATTAGAAGTGAGAAAGTTTGAATATGGGTGATTGCGTGAGAGTTGGCAGCTTTGTTTTATATATACAGTGCATATACACTTAAGAAAAAGAATAACTTGTATAAATATTTTAATACTAAATGTATTATTATATGTAATAGCAATATATTAATATAATAAACATACAGTCGTGGCCAAAAGTTTTAAGAATTACATAAATATTGGAAATTGGAAAAGTTGCTGCTTAAGTTTTTATAATAGCAATTTGCATATACTCCAGAATGTTATGAAGAGTGATCAGATGAATTGCATAGTCCTTCTTTGCCATGAAAATTAACTTAATCCCGAAAAAAAAACTTTCCACTGCATTTCATTGCTGTCATTAAAGGACGTGCTGAGATCATTTCAGTAATCGTCTTGTTAACTCAGGTGAGAATGTTGACGAGCACTAGGCTGGAGATCATTATGTCAGGCTGATTGGGTTAGAATGGCAGACTTGACATGTTAAAACGAGGGTGATGCTCGAAATCATTGTTCTTTCATTGTTAACCATGTTGACCTGAAAAGAAACGCCTGCAGCCATCATTGCGTTGCATAAAAATGGCTTCACAGGCAAGGATATTGTGGCTACTAAGGTTGCACCTAAATCAACAATTTATAGGATCATCAAGAACTTCAAGGAAAGAGGTTCAATTCTTGTTAAGAAGGCTTCAGGGTGTCCAAGAAAGTCCAGCAAGCGCCGGGATCATCTCCTAAAGAGGATTCAGCTGCGGGATCGGAGTGCCACCAGTGCAGAGCTTGCTCAGGAATGGCAGCAGGCAGGTGTGAGCGCATCTGCATGCACAGTGAGGCGAAGACTTTTGGAAGATGGCCTGGTGTCAAGAGGGGCAGCAAAGAAGCCACTTCTCTCCAAAAAAAAACATCAGGGACAGATTGATCTTCTGCAAAAAGTATGGCAAATGGACTGCTGAGGACTGGGGAAAAGTCATATTCTCGGATGAAGCCTCTTTCCGATTGTTTGGGGCATCTGGAAAAAGGCTTGTCCGGAGAAGAAAAGGTGAGCGCTACCATCAGTCCTGTGTCATGCCAACAGTAAAGCATCCTGAGACCATTCATGTGTGGGGTTGCTTCTCATCCAAGGGAGTGGGCTCACTCACAATTTTGCCCAAAAACACAGCCATGAATAAAGAATGGTACCAAAACACCCTCCAACAGCAACTTCTTCCAACAATCCAACAACAGTTTGGTGAAGAACAATGCATTTTCCAGCACGATGGAGCACCGTGCCATAAGGCAAAAGTGATAACTAAGTGGCTCGGGGACCAAAACCTTGAAATTTTGGGTCCATGGCCTGGAAACTCCCCAGATCTTAATCCCATTGAGAACTTGTGGTCAATCCTCAAGAGGCAGGTGGACAAACAAAAACCCACTAATTCTGACAAACTCCAAGAAGTGATTATGAAAGAATGGGTTGCTATCAGTCAGGATTTGGCCCATAAGTTGATGGAGAGCAGCCCAGTCGAATTGCAGAGGTTCTGAAAAAGAAGGACCAACACTGCAAATAATGACTCTTCGCATAAATGTCATGTAATTGTTGATAAAAGCCTTTGAAACGTATGAAGTGCTTGTAATTATATTTCAGTACATCACAGAAACAACTGAAACAAATATCTAAAAGCAGTTCAGCAGCAAACATATGAAAACTAATATTTGTGTCATTCTCAAAACTTTTGGCCACGACTGTACTATTTTTCTTTTCCTGAAGTGTGTATACATTTTTGGCTGATTCTGTATAATATAAAAAAGGTGCTATCACCCATATTTAAACATTCTCACGCCACATTTCTAATTTCTCCATGTAACGGGTTCGACCCAAAGTTGCACGGGCGGCACCATGAAACACAGACACGAGGTGAGATCTTAGAGGAAAAGGGTTATTTATTAGGAATAAATAAGGGAAGGAAAGGGAAAAAGGAGGGAGGACGGAGAGAAAGGGAAGGAATGATGTGTGCACGTGCAGGGTCCGAGGCAGTGCCCAGCTGGCATGCGGGCACGCGGCTGGCGGCGGTGGGCGGAGTGGCCGAACGGAGCACGCGAGGCAGCGCTCCTGCACGCTCCCTCTCGGTTCCTCCCCGCTGTCGATGGCCGGCCTGGCCCCTCCCAGCTCTCTGTGGGCGCGGCCTCAGGCGGGAGTCTCGCTCGGACGTCCATCGGCTGGGCGGCTATCCCGGCTGGGATCGGCGGCCTTAACGCTGTCCTCCTCGCGGCCTTTTCCTCTTCGGTGGCGGGGACGCGGGAGCGAAGGATGCCACGGGAGGCCGTGCAGCTCTTTCCCGCGCTGTCCTCAGCGCGGAGATCAAAGGGGCGGAAATCCAATGTCCTTTTAAGTCTCTGGGGGCACGTTCCATTTCCCCACTCGCGTGCCACTCTCGAGCTCCACTGCGTTACGCTCTTCTCGGACCCCGGACTAAACTCCGCGCCTTGCTTTTATAATGCGGAGCAAGCCCGAGATCCTATTGACGTCAATCACTGCCAGCCGGCCCGCATAGGCGGCCCCATCCCTTTGCACACCTGCAGAAGGGGTGCCGCCTACTTAGGGAGCCTACGAAGTGAGCGAGGGGCGATAATAGATTTGGGCGCACGCTTATCACAGGTGCACGCCGTGACACTGCCCCTCCCTCAGCTCCGAGCTCATCATTGCCGCCGGCACTGCCTGCTTGTGAATAAGACCTCAACCTCGTTTGGGACTTAACCCACGGTCCGTGCCAGGTGCCCTCGTGCCTGCATTCTCCACCAGTGTAATGGGTTCGCCTCAAAGTTGCACGGGCGGCACCATGAAACACAGACACGAGGCGAGATCTTAGAGGAAAAGGGTAATTTATTAGGAATATATGAGGGAAGGAAAGGGAAAAAGGAGGGAGGACGGAGAGAAAGGGAAGGGATGATGTGTGCACGTGCAGGATCCGAGGCAGTGCTCAGCTGGCATGCGGGCACGCGGCTGGCTGGCGGCGGTGGGCGGAGTGGCCGAACGGAGCACGCGAGGCAGCGCTCCTGCACGCTCCCTCTCGGTTCCTCCTCGCTGTCGATGGCCGGCCTGGCCCCTCCCAGCTCTCTGTGGGCGCGGCCTCAGGCGGGAGTCTCGCTCGGATGTCCTTCGGCTGGGCGGCTTTCCCGGCTGGGATCGGTGGCCTTAACACTGTCCTCCTCGCGGCCTTTTCCTCTTCGGCGGCGAGGACGCGAAGGCGAAGGATGCCGTGGGAGCTCGTGCAGCTATTTCCCGCGCTGTCCTCAGCGCGGAGATCAAAGGGGCGGAAATCCAATGTCCTTTTTCAGTCTCTGGGGCACGTTCCATTTTCCCACTCGCATGCCACTCTCGAGCTCCACCGCGTTACGCCCCGGACTAAACTCCGCGCCTTGCTTTTATAATGCGGAGCAAGCCCAAGATCCTATTAACGTCACTGCCAGCCGGCCCGCATAGGCGGCCCCATCCCTTTGCACACCTGCAGAAGGGGTGCCGCCTACTTAGGGAGCCTACGAAGTGAGCGAGGGGCGATAATAGATTTGGGCGCACGCCGTGACACTCCACTTTCCTGTTTAGAATAATTTTCACACAGGTGCAAAGCTCCGCCCCTTTTTTCTCTCCAAGTGAAGAAAAAGTGTGTGAAAAGTAACGAGGCAGTAAAACTTGGTAAAAAAAAAAGTCCTATTTTATTTTTAATAAAAACTTTTACATGCATATTGTTATGTAGGAAAATTTAAGCAAATCTTTAAATTTCAGTGCAGGCACCGGTTTCCTCAAACGGAATGCACAGTCTTCTGAAGGAATTAATTGTTGAGAAGCTCCTGCGTTCGTGCCTTCAGTGTGTCCCAGCCTACATCTTGGTCTAACCAGAGGTGGAAAGAGTACTAAAATTTTGCACTCAAGTAAAAGAACTCTTACTTTAGTGAAATCTTACTGAAGTACAAGTAAAGATACCATTATAAAAATCTACTCAAGTAAAAGTAAAAAATAGCTCATAAAAAATGTAGAGTAAAAGTTAGTTACTTTTTTTTTAACAGCAGAGTGGGATGAGGTATTCTAGCGTAGTTTTAAAAAATGAGCAGATATAAATCTCAAACTAGTTGTTTTTAACTGAAGGAACACCTTTGCATAATAAAGCTGTTGTTTTTCTTGTGCTTGAAAATCAAAGTGGTCACTTAAATATTGCTTTACGTCCCAGTCTAGGGTTGGGCCGTACAGCAAAAGAATGGTTCAGGGTTCTATTTTAAACTGTATGGAAATGGTGGTATATGGCAGAAAGAACTAGATCCAGTCATTCATCAACTGTTGAAATAATGAGGTTTTTTTTTATTGCTTTACAAAAACATATCCACACACAACAGGAGGATGATAAGATTCATGAGATTTACCTGCATAAAAAACAAAAAAACAAACACAACCAAATATGAAAACTCCAAAATCACAATCTCTTTCCTCTTTCCCGCATCTCTCCGGTTTATATATGGTGGCGCTGATTGATGACGTCACTCTCAGGGCAGAAGCGACCGTGTGGAAGGTCAGGTAGATGCCGATGTGGGGACAGTCAGAAAACCTGGAGTGGCGTCTGGAGCGGTGCGCGACCAGGACACGATACACACACGCGAGCGCAACCAAGCATTTATACAAAGCAGAATGTTTTTTGCATTTTCATTCATTTGTTTTACTCAGTAGCGAATATGATTTAAAATGTAGTGAAGTACAATACTACCAACAAAACATATTTGCGTAAAAGTTAAATTACAGATTTTAAAAACTACTTTAAAAAGTAGATGTACACAAAAAAACTACTCAATTATAGTAACGTGAGTAAATGTCATTCGTTACTTTCCACCTCTGGGTCTAACCACACACACACACACACACACACACACACACACACACACACACACACACACACATAAACACATACAGTAAGAGCAAACAGCCAAAATAGTGCTGAACAGATCAACGATATAATCTGTTATATTGTTTGTGTGATGACTGGGGACGGTTCCACTTCACCACTAAGATGGTCCTGTCCTCGGCTGATGCAGACAGCTCTTCTCTGAGGACTCGTGACTGCAGTCTCTTGATAGTTCAGGACTGGAGTTTCCTACAGTCTACCTGAGCCGCCAATAATAAACTGGACTCCATATGAACTTAAACACATCATCTGTTACTGAACTTCCAGCCTCCTAACACACAGTATGAGTGCTGATCAATCCATGCTATCCGTTATCACCCAGATGAGGATGGGTTCCCTGTTGAGTCTGGTTCCTCTCAAGGTTTCTTCCTATTACCATCTCAGGGAGTTTTTCCCTCAGCACCGTCACCCTCGGCTCGTTCATCAGGGACGATCTGATCATACTGATTCACACACATTCCCATTTCATACAAACTTCAATAATTATTTTTGGTTGTGTAAAGCTGCTTTGCAACAAAGGTTTGTTTTTTCCTGAAGTTTGTTTTATAAATGTAAAAATTCACTAATATAATACAGAGTTCACAGCAGGGAGAGATGACGTGCACGGGCCTTTACTGAAGCCAGCTGAAGCGCCGAGCGAACCAGTCACATGACTCCGGTCATTGCGCGGCCTCGTTTGTCATTGGTCATGTGACTCTCAGGGAAGTGACGCTACTGAATCGAGGTTTTATTTCGAGCCGACTCTTCTGCTCGATACAAGCTTCGGAGCTTCAGCGTCACACGTCACAGCCCTAGAAGCGATAGTTGTGGTGATGTCATAGTGAGAGTTTGTGCTCGTGTAACATTCACTGAGTTAATAATTAGCCGAGTGGTTGTACGTGAGTTAACTAGCTGGACTAGAGTAACCTGAACATTTACTTACATTTACATCAATGTTTCAAAGTTTTTACTTTGACGGCGAATTTACATTAAAGTGTCATTGTTTTTAAACCCTCAGCGGTGCCAGAGTTACAGGTCGTTTACAGGTAACGTAAAACAGAATTGTTACGCTTTCTCATAATTATTGGCACCCTTGATAAAAACAAAGTGACAAGTGCTGAGTGAAATGTTGAACCTAAATTTTATATGTTTGTGTTAATGAGTGCACTTTTGTTTGTGTGTATGTGGAGGAGTGTCAAAACTATTGGCACCTGTGCTGTAAATATCTGGTGACGTCTTTTGGTCCTACGGTTATGTCATGAAGAATAAAACTGAGGAAGATGTAAAAATTTTTTAGTTATAAGTTTTTTGCTTAATAGCTAATCTAATTTTTTTTTGTAATAATAGCAAATGAAATTACAAACAAGTCACATGATAAAGAATTTGCTGTAAAATAAAACAATATACTTAAAGGTTGCAGATTTTAAAATGTTGCTTGACACAGTAATGTGTATTATTCATACAACTATATAATAAAGGGTGCCAATAATGTGTGAGGATACAAAAAAGGTCAGGAATTGACGCTGTATTTTTCTTTTGCTCTACACAGTGTGTACATATATATCTGCATCCTTTCATTCATGCAGATTAATTATGTTTAGTGAATTAAGATAAAATATAGTTGCAAACGAGGCCTAGACTCTCAGGTGTCCTAATGGCAACAGATCCCAATCTGCATGCCAATTTTCATGTCAAAGTCATAAGGCCTCCCCACACACTATGACATCATTCACACACTATGATGTAACACTTCCAATGTCACAGTGCTTGGGCTCAAATGAGTGAATTAATTATTTAGGGTTGGAGTTCGTGACGCCTGAGATCTGAGCGCACCGTCACTCTCCTTCTCCATCGCCGTGGTGTTTGACTTTTGACTCTAAAAAACGGTGCGTCACCATGGCAACCAAAGCGGGGGACGACCCGGAGAGCCTGATGTCCCTGTGCACTTTGTTTTGTCTGAAGAACCTCAGGAGAACCATGTGCTACACGGGCAAGAGAAACAAACTGTACCTTCGTCCCGACATCATCTTACCCAACAAGATCTGCGACAAGCTCGTTAACGTGTACGTACACACACACACACACACACACACACACAGATATGGCGATAATAATATCAGGCCATTGTATTACTATAAATCCTTAACAATAAATTATATTATTATTTATTACTAGGAGCAAATTGATGGCTTTGTTTAGAACGTTAACATGATCTAAAAAATGTTTATATTTAATAATAATTTTGTGTCGGCCGGGGCCCCTTGTGATTCTTAGCCTTAGCATTCTATGACAATAACATTTTAATAATAAAATGTTAAATTACTATAGTACTTCTTTTTTAACCTTTTGTTACTATTAATAGCAACTATATACAGTATTAGTACATTAATCCTACATTAACCCTGCACTTGCCACCTTATGGACGTTACACCGTCCCCACCTCAGTCCGGTTCCTGTGCTGCAGGTACACGGAGCTTGTGCACACAGACAGTGAGTTCGAGTCTCAGGAAGATTTCTTTCAGCTCTTCAGCGACCCGCACCGCACACGCCTGAGCCGACTGCACCTCAATGAGGACGCAAAAGACTGTGACCTTAAGGCCATCGGGAAACAAGTGCGCGCGCACACACACACACACACACACAGCACAACCTGTGACAGCTTAATAACTTGTTTTATGGCTGAAGCTCCATAACAAATAGCTTATTTGCGTCACAGTTTAAAGTGTTTTGTTATAGTTACTGTATATCATTATAATAATGAATAATTTAGTTGTTTAGGTTACAGCAGCGAGCTTTTCATCTCAGTTGCGTCTCATTTGGACTGTTCTGTAACTCATACACATTGTTTTTCAGGAGCTGATGGAGCTCAACCTGACGCGCTGTAAGCTCCTGAGCGTCCGAAGCCTCCGCACTCTGCGCAACTTCCACCACTCGCTCGTGTCCCTCAGTCTCTTCGGCTGCTCCAACATCTTCTATGATGATGAAGAGAATTTGGACGAAGCGCTGTGTGACATCACGGAAATCTCATTTGAGGGCTTCAGGAGGCTGTGCATGTTGAACGTTGGCAGTCTGCATCTGCCCAAGGAAGTGGACCCTGAAGCTCTGCTGAAGCCTCTGGACAATCTCAGAGCTTTGGACCTGTCCTCAATGCGCCTGCCCCGCCCCGCCTTTCTGATGCAGTGGAGGGAGCAGCTGACCTCGCTAGTGCTTTACAACGTGGACTTGAACGAGGAGCTCATCACCACCGTCCTGCACCTGAGCCAACTGAGGTGAGGAAGTCAAGTGTGTTTATTCAGCACAAAGTACATCTGGTTTATTAGAGATTTATTTGTTTATAGTGTAGTTAATGTTTTATTGTGTTATGCTGAGGGTAATTTTGGCGTGATGAGTACAAAGCCACACCTCCTTACCTGTGATAGACACAAGGAGGCCACACCTCCTTTACTGTGTTAAGTACAAAGGCCACACCTCCTTTACTGTGTTGAGTACAAAGGCCACACCTCCTTTGGAACTGGAACTGACACACAGGCCACGCCCCATCACAGTGACAAGCAGCGTGTCCACACCTATTTTCAGGGATTGACACACATAGACCACACCCCTTAATAATTGCCTATATCGCTGTAACTGACACACTGGAGCCACACCTCCTTTATTCTGACAAGAGCATAGGCCACACCCCCTTAATCCTAACTGACATCGTGGCCACACCTCTTTTACTCTGATTAGGGCATGGACTAATTTCACTCATCTCTTCCGCAATATCATCAACCTGTGTATTAGATCCCATAGCGACACATTTTCTCAAGCAGATAGTACCAGCAATTACAGAACCCCTGTTGAAAATAATTAGTATGTTCCAAAATCTTTTAAATTAGCAGTTATTAAACCACTAATTAAGAAAACCAACCTCTACCCCAGTCAGCTGTCCAATTATAGGGCGATATCAAACCTCCTCTTTATCTCTAAGATTCTGGAAAAGATAGTAGCGGAGCAGCTATGTTCATATCTAACTAGAAATAACATACACGAACTGTATCAATCAGGATTTAGGCCTCATCACAGCACAGAGACAGCACTCGTTAAAGTAGCAAATTACCTCGTATTGGCCTCTGATCAGGGTTGCGTCACTATATTTGTGTTACTCGACCTCAGTGCAGCTTTTGACACAATTGATCATAGCATTCTCCTTCACAGATTAGAAAATGTAGTAGGAATTAAGTGAATAGCCCTCTCCAGGCTCAGATCCTATTTGACTGATTGTTATCAGTTTATAGATTTAAATGATGATTATTCTGCATGTTTCCGAGTGGAGTTTGTTGTTCCACAAGGTTCGGTTTAAGGCCCACTGCTTTTTTCCCTGTACATGTGACAATTGACCATCTACTGTATAATTCAAAAGCATAGTATTTGATTTTTTTCATCGTTATGCTGATGACACAGTTATTGCTATGTATGTTGCTTAATCCTGATAAGATAATGATAAGAGTTCTAGTCATAGGACCACATGCAGCTAGAAGCAAGCTTTTAGATCACACTGTAACTTTAGATGGCCTTTCTGTCCCATCAAGTGCAACAGTGAAAGACCTCAGTGTGATTATAGATTCCAGTCTTTCATTTGAAGCTTGTGTAAATAATATTACAAGGATAGCATTTGTTTCACTTCAGAAATATTGCCAAGATAAGGAATATATTGGCACTCTCCTGTTATACTGAACTTCCAGCCTCCTAACACACAGTATGAGTGCAGATCAATCCCTGCTATCCGTTATCACCCAGATGAGGATGGGTTCCCTGTTGAGTCTGGTTCCTCTCAAGGTTTCTTCCTATTACCAGTTTTTCCCTCAGCACCGTCGCCCTCGGCTCGTTCATCAGGGACGATCTGATCATTCTGATTCACATACATTAACATAATTTCTTTTGATTGTGTAAATCTTCTTTGCGACAATGACAATCAATAAAAGCGCTATACAAATACGTAAATAAAGTTTAAATTGAATTACCAATTCACAGGCCCCACCCATTTTACTGTAAACAATGTTATTTTTTTAAGCCTATGTTCTTATGCTTCTTCACAGGCACTTAGATATCTCACGTGAAATGATGTGCTCCGATGAGTTCAAGTTGACGAGGGAGATCCTGACGAACATCATAAAGATTTTAGGGAACCTCGTCTCGCTGGACATCTCGGGACACACCATGCTGGACAATTGTACCGTGCCAGACATGGAGGAGGCCAAGGGACCCCCCAGGTACACGTCCACACAGGAAATGACACAAAACATAACCTACTCGCAAAACAACAAGCTTTTCTAACTCAACTAGCTGTTTCTGTCTCTGTGTGTGTGTGTGGGTCTTTCTGTGTGTGTCTCTCTCTCTCTCAATTTTTTTTTCTCTTTCTCTGTCTCACTCACTGTAACCCTGTCTCTCTCTCTCTCTGGTGCATGCTGGGAGGTGGTGTGAGAGCGGATGAGCGTTTTCCAACTTGTTTGGAAACTTTTTTTCTAACACTTTTGAGCTTTTTTTCTTTTCAAAAAAGCACAAAAAATCATATATTAAACATCTATAAACAGCCGCGCACACGGTGTTATTAGTTTAACCCGCTGGTGTGTGGAGCTGTTGATCTCATGACGGGGTGCAGGGATGGCGGCTCACCAACACTCCGTCACGGGGTGCGCTGTGAGGTGAGCGCCGTGGTGTCGGTGGAGCAGGTGTTGTTGGCCGTTGGGGAGTGTATCGGGTGTGAGAGCATCGTGTCCGCGTCGCGGATGAACAAGGCTGTGGTGGTGCACGTTAAGGAGAGGGAGCTCGTGCATCAGCTGATTGCACAGAACACACAGAAACATCTAGTTTCAGTAGGGGGCTCAGACACTGTAAAAGAACCAGTCTTATTGGGGGGGGGGGGGGGGGGGGGGGGTTAATTAGCATGGGTGGGGTAGGCAGTGCAGAAGAAACATCATCACTCCTAGAGCAAGATGAAGACCTAATAGATGAGGATTATGAAGAAGACCGATTTTCGGATATATCGGATATCAGTGTGTCACGTTTTGGGGGAGCTCTATACACTGGATGATATAAATGAATATTTAAGGAAAACATATAAAAAATCTATCAACACTGAAGACCATTTCACAGATGTAAAAAAATTTATAGCATCAGTAGCACATTTACAACGCAATACAAGTTACGATCTACTGAGTAAAAAAAAGAGATGGCGCTTAAAAGACCACATAACAAAATGCCGGCGGTCTCATGCGAAACACAAATAAACACATCACACCGGATCTTTTCTGTTCTCTTTAATGCACTTTACATCTGTTTTTCCTCCCTCCTTTTTATTTTTGTTTTACTTTTTATGATGGATATCTTAAAAATAGGATCTTTAAACATGAATGGTGGCAAAGATAAACGAAAAAGAGCAGTAGCAGGAGACTTTTTAATGCAAAAGAACATTGATGTGGTTGGTCTTCTTACAGGAGACACACAGTGACCAAGCCAGTGAGACTGAGTGGGCCATGTGGTGGGAAGGGAAATTTTTCCAAAGTCACGGTTCCAATGTCAGTGCTGGTGTGGCGATACTTTTTAATAAAACGGTCTGCATGGACAAGGTTGAAGCTACAGAATTAGCAAAAGGTCGAGTCTTAATGGTAAAAGCAGAAATAAAAAAGAAAAGTTTTACTTTTTTAAATGTGTACGCCCCTAACAATGGCAGTGAGAGAATTTCACTTTTTAACAGAATAAAAAATATAATACAACCAAGTGGAAATAAATCCACAATAGTAATGGGAGGTGACTGGAATTGCACAGTAGACTTCACCTTAGACCGAAACGGTGAGGAACCACACCCAAAGTCTGCTGAGGTGCTCGAAGAGCTCATTAAACAGAGCAGTCTGGTTGATGTGTGGAGGGAAAAAAATCAGAATACTAAAAAATACACATGGGTTAAGTTTAACAATACAAAGATTACTGCAGCAAGACTGGACAGATTTTATATCACCAAATCCGAGAGAAACAATCTCTCCAAAGCAGTCATCTCCCCCACTGGTTTTTCTGATCATCACCTGATAAGCATAGAGTTAATGATGCCAAACACAAAAAGGCAGAGCTCATACTGGCGTTTTAATACAAAACTTTTACAGGATGAGACTTTTTATAGAAATTTTTTAATTTTATGGAATGAATGGAAAGACAGAAAAGGGGATTTCAGCAGTTTGGTCTCTTGGTGGGAGGTGGGAAAAAATCAAATAAAAAACTTCTGCAAAAATTACACCGAGCACATATCAGACGCTTTTAAAACCACCATAAAAGAACTTGAGGCAGAAATTATTCAAACAGAAAATAAAATGGTGAATAAGAACGACATCAGAATGGGCTGTGTCCTGGAGGGAAAAAGAAAAGCTCTGAGCTCCTTCCTCCATGAACAAGCCAAAACAGCTCTGATCAGACACCGTATCTCCTGCATCAAGGACATGGATGCTCCCAGTGCCGCCTTCTTCAACCTGTCCAGATCAACAAAACCCCAAAATCATATGGTGTACCTGACACGAACAGATGGAACTTCAACAACTGATCCAAGCGAGATGAGGAGAACAGCCACAGACTTTTACACGCAGCTTTACAGTGCAGAATTCTGTGATCCATCTTGCAGAGAGAAACTTTTCAGGGAACTTCCAAAACTGTCCCTGGAGCAAAGCAGTGCGCTAGACGCAGAACTCGAGCTGCAGGAGCTAACTGACGCTGTTCAGCAGCTTGCAACAGGACGCTCACCAGGAATAGACGGACTACCGAGCGAATTTTACAAACATTTCTGGAATATAATAGGAGCTGATTGTTATGATGTTTTTAAATGTGCTTTTAACAGCGGGAAGCTACCAGTGAGCTGCACAAGGGCGGTCCTATCACTGATCCCAAAAAAAGGAGACTTGGGGCAACTGAAAAACTGGAGACCAGTGTCACTACTATGCAGTGACTACAAAATACTTTCAAAGTGTCTCGCAAATAGACTGAAACAGTGCCTGCACTCAGTGGTTCATAACAGCCCGACCTACTGCATACCTCACCGAACCATAACGGACAATTTATTTCTAATAAGAGACTTAATCGATTTTTTAAAAACAAAACGGAATGAACTAGGTTTTTTATCGATAGACCAAGAAAAAGCCTTTGATAGAGTTGACCATGATTATCTATTCCAGACTCTTGAATCTTTTGGCATAGGAAACAACTTTTTATGCCGGATTAAACTTTTGTACTCTGAAGCGGGTTTTTACACTTAAGATTGGAGGTGGTCTTAGTTGCCCTTTTAAAATGAAATGGGGAATTAGACAGGGGTGCCCACTGTCTGGACAACTCTATAGTCTTGCAATAGAACCACTACTGCACAAATTAAGAGCCGAGCTACAGGGCTTTCCTGTTAGTGGGTCACAAGAAAGACTTGTGCTGTCAGCATATGCCGACAATGTAACCGTTTTTATTAAAAATCAAGATGATGTTAGGGCTCTGACTAGGAACCTGAACATTTACGCGAGAGCCTCTTCAGCACGTGTGAACTGGGAAAAGTGTGAGAGTTTTTTAGTTGGGCAGTGGCAGGAAGCAGGACCCCCAATCTTACCAGGTGGTCTCCAATCGGCCTCAGGTACCTTGGGGTGTTTTTAGGGACACAAGATTTACAAAATAAAAACTGGGAGGGTGTAGTGGAAAAGGTGTGTGCCAAGTTGTCTCAATGGACCTGGGTCCTGCCTCAGCTGTCCTACAGGGGGAGAGTAGTGGTAGTCAATAATCTGATCGCCTCCATGCTCTGGCACCGCCTCCCTGTCCTTGAGCCCCCTGAGACATTAATCAGGGATGTGCAGAAGTTGGTGAACTTTTTCTGGACTGGCCAACACTGGACTCGTGCCTCTGTGCTGTATCTACCTGTACAAGAAGGGGGGCAGGGATTGATCGACCTGTCCTGCCGAATAAAAACCTGCAGGCTGCACAGAGGCTCCTTTACAGCGAAGGACTGGCATGGACAGGCAAAGCCAAAGCCCTACTCCATATGGTAGAAGGACTAAACTATGATACACACCTGTTTGTGCTTAACCTCCAGGAAATGGACTTACCAGCCACAACTCAGTTTTATCAGTCCGTACTTAAAGCATGGTCATCAGTAATAAAGACGAGCAGGACTGAAACACAACCATTCCAAAGTACAGATGAGGAGCCGCTATTTCACAATCCGCTCAAAAACACCAGAATGCTGTCATCAACTCTCGTTCGACATCGCTTCCAGAGTGCGGCAATCACTAAGATCAAGGATCTAAGGAATGGGACGGCGTGGAGGACAGCAGATGAACTGTGCAAAAAAACTGGTTTAAAATCAAAACGTCTAATGGAGAGACTCTTGGGAGAGGTAATATCAGCACTACCCTCCCAACTCAGAGAATCTTTGGGGCAAAGCCCTGGAGAGCATCAGCAGCCTCCCCTGCATTTATCTATACGCCCGGCAGCTGAAGATCTACAGCAAGAGGAAGGAGCCATACTGTCTTTCAAGACACCGGTTTTAACAAAGTTCGAGGCCGCCTCAAAAAACGCGCTGTACGGAACGTGTGTGAAGGTCGTGCACAGAGGATCCTTGGCTGGAGTAAGGGACTCACGATGGTCAGAGTGGCTGACGCCAGGCTCTTCCCCACGAGGACGCTGGAGGTCCCTGTACAAACCGCCCATAGAAAAGCGCACAGCCGATCTACAGTGGCGGATAGTACACGGAGCTGTGGCCACGAACAGACACGTGGCACATATGGACCCCACTAGGAGCACCGAGAGGGAGGGAAGAAACGGTAGACCACCTGTTTTTAAAGTGCAAAAGATTGGTAAGGCTGTTCTCTGCTAAAAAGCTGGACAAATGAGCTAGGAGTGACATGGTCTGAAAACCTTTACATACACGGGCCAAAGTATAAACCAAAAGACAAAACTGTCATCCTAGTAAATTACATTATAGGCCAGGCAAAACTCTCCATCTGGCTGACAAGAAAAAACAAAATGCAGGGGGGTGGGGGCACACACAATGCTGAGAGAATGCTGACAGCACTGGTCAGAGCGAGACTAAAAGTTGAGTTCGCCTTCCTAAAGATGACACACAGACTACCAGAGTTTGACCAGATGTGGGCACATGGGGACGTTTTATGCTCCAGAGACAGGCAGGTTTTAATTCTCAATTTTTAAAGACAAGTGTGTAATCCCTTTTATCTTTCTTTTTTTTTTTACCTGTGTTTTATCTCTTTTTAGGTGCTGGTTTTATATAGTATGTGTATTACTGTACTTATTCATATTTTCTAAATATTGCTTTAGTACACCAGTTCAGCACCGTGCACACTCAAACTTTTTTTTTTCTTTTTTTTTTCTCATTGATCTGTTTTACTGAATTCATTTCAAAGTCTCATTGGTAAGCTTGCATTATTATTATTATTATTATTATTATTATTATTATTATTATTTTGACGTTTATCTACCTATTTATTTATTTATTTCTCTTCCACTTACAAAAAAACTAGTCAACCTCTCCATTCTTAAATAGATAAATAAACAATCTAATTAGTTTTTTAAATTGATTAACTTATTTATTTATTTATTTTATTTGCATTTTTTTCACGCAACCTCTTACCTTATCTATTTTTTAACTTATTGACAGATCTTTTTGTCTTTGGGAAAAAAAAAAAAATGTGTGGATACAAATATTTTTGTAAAATAAAGGAACGTTAAAAGTCAAGTGTCTCTCTCTCTCTCTCTCTCTCTCTCTCACTCTCTCACACTCACTCGCAGCATCGAGCCGTGTAAGAGCAGTATTTTCCCGTTCCAGGGGTTGAAGAGGCCTCTGCAGTTTTTGGGTCTTTATGACACTACACTGTGTAATGTCACACACATCCCAGCATTTAAGGTACAGGTAGCATACAGGACACAGAGCGTTTTAACCTCTTTATGTGACTTTCCACTTTTATTTTTATGTCCTGTATTTTTCACAGAAGTAAAAATGGGGTTTGTATCAATGTACAGTATAGGTGCTTGGGTAAAATTTTCGATCAGTTTAATATAGATTTGAGATGGGACTAAACTATTAGCTCATTTCGTGATGTCACTACATATGCTCCACAAGTTTTGGACTGATCACGAGCTTCTAGTCCTATTAGTAAGAACATGTTCTTGCACCCTTTATATTGATTTTAAGCGTTAAAATGCAGTAATAATTACACAGTTTTAGTTTTACACAGAATAGCTAAATAGTAACATGTAACCCTTGTATCTTTATCCTCTTGATTCTAAAACTGGCAGCTATTACAGGACATGATATTTTGTCGCCCCCTAGTGGTTAAATGATACAATTAATTGCTTTGGTGTCATTTTTTTATGTTGATCTGTCAAGAACTGATTCATAAAATAATGTGTTGCTTAGTCATTTTACTGTTTCATTACATGACTGAAGTGTGTGCGTGTTTGTGTGTGTGTGTGTGTGTGTGTGTGTGTGTGTGTGTGTGTGTGTGTGTGTGTTTTAGGTGACAGGCTCTAAGAATGAGGAGCAGATACTGAACGCTGTCGAAGCTTACACTGAACATCATCCTGAGCTAGCAGACGCAGCCATCGGGCAACTGTACAACATCGTCTGTATACAGCAATGCAAGAACCTGGTCCGAGCACTAGAGGTACACACACACACACACACACACACACACACACACACACACACACACACACACACACACACACTGCTCTAGAGAAAATAAATGTGAAAGTCCTATTCATCTTAAAGATTGTTTGTTAAACCTCTCTCTCTCTCCCTCCAGTTAGTGACAGCAGCTCTGAAATGTCATAAGTATAATAGGAGCATCCAGGAGACGGGAAGTAAAACTCTCCGCAGTCTGACCAGTTCAGAGTCGTGGAGGTTTCAGAGTGTAAAGATGCGCAGGCAGGTCGTCAAGGTCGTAGTCAACGGCTTGGAGCAGTACCAGGGGGTCCCGGTGAGAGAGACACACACACACACACACACACACACACACACATACACACGGGGGGGGTGGGGGGGGGGGGGGGGGGGGTGCTAGGGCGGCGACGGGGAGTGTGGGGCTGGTGGAGGGGGGGGGGGGGTACTGTTTAATTCATTAAGATTGTACAAGACTGTAGAATTTTTAGTTTTATGTTACAAGATGTAGTAATGTTTATAAGAGCCCTAACGCAGGGTTCTGAGGGGGTCAAAGAAATAGGAGTGTGTGAGTGCTTATGACACACACGGGAAGACGCTTCCATTTGGAGATAGTGTGGGATTAATAATTAGTGAACTAAAAAGGAAGACTTGAAATAATCAGAACTCCGCCATCACTCCGCCATCTGCGAGAGACCAGACGGGGCTCTGGAAATTAAAAAATAAAACTTATGAGCCTCTTGGGGCCTGTGCACTTACAGAGGATTTATAGGAGAGAATTTCTTTATTTGTGATTTGCCACATTAACCCTATAACCGGGGGAGCGACTGGTTATGCACATGGAGTGGCTCTTGTGGGGTGGAGCTCCCTGCCTGTTGCTGCTAGAGCGTCTGGCCTGACTCTCATGAAGGCGATTATCCACCCGGATAGCTAGCCTATATAATTCCTCCAGATCCTGTGGAGCATCCCATATGGCTAGATCACCATTCAGCCGCTCGGAGAGCTCTTGAACATATGCAGCAATGAGGGCCGCGCCATTCTACCCTGAACTGGCGTGCCGGGTGCGAAACTCGACTGTATAGTCAGCTACCGATCGTCCCTCTTGACCAGTGGAAAGGAGGGGCGATATTACACTACTCGCTGTATGCGGATGATGGAAAGTGGCCCTAAGTGGCATGTTCAGAGAGGAAGTGCTGCCACGCTGCAGGGGCCCACTCTAGTGCTCTGCCTGTGAGCAGAGACACCAAAAATCAACTGTCGCCCACAGCTTGAATATTAGTGAGCACCGCAGGATAAATGCATTGCATCTCTCTGGCTCGCCCACATATGGTTTTGGAGTAGGTAGTCGAGTTTCGGCCACCAGAGGGTGTAATTGAGCCACTGATCCGGGGGCAAGATGTAAACCCGGACGTGGCACGCGCCTCGTGCATACACTCCATCGTGCGGGCTCGGTGGTGCCATCATTCTGTTACGTGGTGCGGATTGGATCGCCGCACCACAAGATGTAATACACAAGAGCCCTAACCGCAGGGCTTCAGAGGAGGTCAAAGCAATAGGAGTGTGTGAGAGTGCTTATGACACGCACAGGAAGACCCTTCTGTTTGGAGATAGTGTGGGATTATTAATTAGTGAATTAAAAATGAAAACACAAAATAGCTGTCTGCGAGAGACCAGACGGGGCTCTGGAAATTAAAAAATAAAACTCATGATCTTCTCGGGGCCTGTGCCCTTATCGAGGATTTATGGGAGAGAATTTCCTTATTTGTGGTTTGCACTATTAACTTAAAGAGCGCACGCTGAACTGATGTGTGTTGCTTTCTCTCTCTCTCTCTATCTCTCGCCTGCGGCTTGGGGTCTTTGCCTCTCTCTGCCCCTCGTGAGACCCGCGTTGTTGTCCTGATTTCAGTTTAAACCCTGACGGAGCTCTGTAGCTATGTTTACACAGACAATATTTCCTCAAATCTTTTGGATTTACATGGATGCTGATCCGATACGATAGAATGTGTGTTTACATTCTCAAAAGATTCAATCAGAAAATAACTTAACGTACTGTAACGGGTCTGGCACATGGACAGAATGTCGACATCTCAACAACAGTTCTTTAATGAACACTTATTTTAAGCATTTCATGCAGTTCTTAGTAAAACTCTACGTTCAGTGAAAGCACAGGCTCCGAGCCGTGAATGTCACGGTTCTGTGGGTCGATCCTCAGCAGGCACGGTGTCGTCAGAGGTCCACATATTTGTGCAGAGCAGGTGAGACCAGTGGCACTGAGCAGGTGGCGCGATGCATGCAGAGGCAGCAGAGCGTGTGCGAGAGTGGACAGCAGGCAGCTTTCACCCAGGTGAACAGAACTCGAAAACACTCGAGTACAGAGAGACAGGACATTTGTGTCTAGATATTACTCACCAGAAGGACACAAGGGCACCTTTTTAAAGTCCGTGTGGACGATGAGTAGCGAGATTGGAAATCTGCTTCCAGCCCAGGTGAGTTTTGATGGCCCACCCTAGTGTAAGGTGCACATCCTACACCGTGTGTGCAGTGTGTGTGTGAGAAGTGCCTGCACTGAGTGGCTCGCCATCAAAATACACAAAGTGGTTCTGCTCACAGTGGAGTGTTTAATCTGCAAGGCATATAACAGGAGAAGTAGTTTTTCTGCAACTCTGAGGTTAGGTTCGGCAATGAATCCCGCCTTTTGTGTTATGAATGGTTAATCCTCCTGTTGTGTTCATTTTTGGCTATGATTTATTTATTGAAAACAGAATACAGAGGAAAACTTAACTATATTACAGAAGTAACGCATGAACTCTACACTGTATGAACACATTTACAAGTTTCTCATGTAGCACTGAAAAGACTAGTGTCGTCTCAGTCTTCCTCGGTTTTGTCGTCTCATGAGCATGTTGTGTAATACAGGATACTGAGGTCGCACCTCTCATTTGCCTAACCAATGCAGCAGAGGATGGTTTTCATCAAAAGTGTCGGCGCCCTTGAATGCGCGGCTCCATCATGCTTTTGCCAAGTTCTTCTTTTGTAGATTTTTTTTTTTTTTGTCTCCTCTTGTAGATTTTGCCGTCCTTCCAGCATGAATCGATCTCCCTCCAAACCACAAAGCCGTTATAGGACGACACATTGATGATATCGAAAAGTCCGCGAGTAAAAGTTGATAACAGGATTTGATGTCATCTACTCTGGATGTGGCGTATCGCGTTGGTTGTGGGTCGTCATTCTGATGACAGTTTCACTTGTAGGCCCACCTGAAAGAGAAATTTTTTTTGTCCCGAAAGGGAACAACTTCAGCTCGGTCTTTCCCCTCTGCCACAGACTGAACTGTAAGGCCACAGAATAGTATTATATTTCAGAGCCGCTTGAGAGTTTGTGCGTGTGTGTGTGTGTGCGTGCGTGCGCGTGCATGTATGTGTGTGTGTGTCTGCTCAAAGACACCAGCATGTTGAGGTGTTGGATATGAGTGTAGAAATGTGCTTTTCATACATTAATTGTAGTCTTTCCAGTTTAACCATGAGTGTATACAAGTTCCATAAAACACACAATTTGTATTAAAATATTTCTCATTTATTTTATGTGTTCAAATGCCATGTGTGATGAACCCCACGACAAATGGATGAAATTTACTGCACTTTTTTTTAGAGAGGAAACGGAGTGTTAAAAGAATTTATTCTCATTTGTGATGTTTAGATGCTTCTCACAGATCCTGGTCACATTGGATTTGCTCCTCACGCTGCTCCAGTGTTTTAGCAGATATATTATTACCTCACAGTCTGACATACAATGTGATGAAGATGATGACTTCTACTGTTACACTTGATAGACTGTCTACTGTTACACGGTGCAGGACACACACATGCTACACTGGTCGCCAGCTTCACCGGTCATCTGCTACACCAGTCGCCGCTATATAACAGGCACCCAAACACCCCTGCCACCAGTGATAAAAACTTTTTTTGCGGCAAAAAAAAAAACTGCCTTCCTATACAAACACTGTCCATACAAGCAATCAAACAGACAATATATATACACACACACAGTGCCCTCCATAATTATTGGCACCACTGGTTAAAATGTGTTCTTTATCTTCTAAAATATTCAGTTTTGTTCTAAATGACATAGGACCACAATGGAAAAAAGAGGAAATTCCAACCTTTAATTCAAGTGCATTTATTCAGCGGAAAGAAAATTCTACATTAAGAAATAATTCTTTTACATCAAATTATGGGTGCCACAATTATTAGCACCCCTGATGTTTAATACTCTGTACAACCTCCTTTTGCCAACAAAACAGCACCTTTCACAAGATTAGAGAACTCCGAAAGAGGGATCTTCAACCATTCCTCTTTGCACAATGTCTCTAAATCATCCAGTGACCTGACTCCTCTCCTCTTCCGCTCACTCCGTAGGTTTTCAATGGGGTTGAGGTCTGGGGACTGAGATGGCCATGAGAGGAGCTTGATTCTGTGTGGTGAACCATTTCTGTGTAGATTTGGCCACATGTTTTGGGTCATTATCTTGCTGAAAGACCCAGTGATGACCCATCTTCAGCTTTCAGGCAGAGGCCACCAGATTTTGCCTTAAAATGTCCTGGTATTTCAAAGCATTCATGATGCCATGCACCCTAACAAGGTTCCCGGGCCTCTGGAAGAGAAACAGCCCCACAGCATCACCGATCCTCCCCCATAGTTCACAGTGGGCATGAGGTGCTTTTCTGCATACTCATCTTTTGTGTTCCACTTAGAGTGTTTGTTGCCAAAAAGCTCTTGGTTTCATCCGACCAAAGAACACGGTCCCAGTTGAAGCCCCAGTACCGCTTAGCAAACTCCAAACGTTTGCGTTTATGATTGTGACTGAGAAAAGGTTTTTTCCTTGCAGGCCTCAGCTGTTGGCATGTAGATAGCGTCTGATGGTTGTTTTGGAGACTTTGTGACCCCAAAATGCTATCATTTGTTGCAGTTCTTTAACAGTGAGCTTTGGAGAATTTTTTATGTCTCTTGCCATCCTCCTCACTATGCGTGGAGGCAAAATAAACTTGTGTCCTCATCCAGGCTTGTTTACTACTGTTCCAGTTTCTTTAAACTTCTTAATGATTCCTCTCACAGTAGATATGGGCAGTGTTGCTAGACACTGATCAACTTTGTAAACTACTGTAGAAATGACAGAAATACTTCAATTACATTTAGTTTCTAGGAATTGTTAGGGGTGCCAATAATTGTGGAACAGGTTATTTTATAAAAAATAATTATTTGTTAGTCAGGGATTTTTATTTCCTCTCAAAATTCACTTTATATTCACGTTATATTTTTCTACAATTTTTAGTGTGACAATATGCTTCTGCAATAAAAACTGAATTTATTTTAAGGCTTTTAACACATCGACCACAACCAGGGGTGCCAATAATTATGGAGGGCACTGTATGTATCATGAGCTATTGATCAGTGATTTATGTAAATGACTCATTGCTGCGGTGTTTGGGGGATGAACGAGCTGATGATGGGTGCTGCCAGTCTGAGTGTGATTTGAGTGTGTGTGTGTAGAAATGTAAAATGTAAATATTCTACAAAAATACCAAACAAAATGATTGTGTAAAGAGTGTTTAAAAAACAATACAATGTATGTTATGATGAAGAAAATCTCCATTTCTTTCATTCCAGGAAACAATGTCAATTTTAGAATGTAGAAAATTTGAACTTTACACAAATTTAAGAAGATACCTGGAGCACTGCAGGTCTTTAGAAAGACCTCAGATCCAATCCTCATCTCAGGAGCTGACTTGTTATCTTTAAGTGGGGAAGCGTGCATCTTCTCTGAATGTACAGGTGTGAACAGCTGAGACATGTTCACACCTCGGAACCTGACATTAACACTAAAACAACAACAACCCAGAATAAATGGGAATAAGAGAAAAAAACTTGTATGAAACATTTACACAAATGTAAGACAATTAATTTTTTTTTGTTTTTATAATGTTCTATTGTGAAAGTCTTATTTTTCCTGTTATTTCTATATTTAAAGTTTGATGTCTTATACCCTTAGAGCAGCTCTAAGTGTGTGACTAGTGAGGACATGCGGCATTTTGCGGACTGCAAACAGGACATGCAGGATCATCTGTTTAATCTGCAACAGTCAGCACACATCACATTAATTTGGACATGAAAGGTTTACCTTTATCAGCTAGAATTTCCTTCTGGAGTCCCTCCTGCCGCTTTACTTTCACTTTCACTAAGAGTCAGTCTAGACTGTGTGGTCCAGACGCCAAACAGGAAAAGGCAGCTGCTTTCACTCTTAAGGCCCCAGTTCAGAGGTAGCTGGCCATGATCGTGAGAGCTGCATTGAAGAGCCTGCAGAAGCCACTGGCTGCGTGGTGAGCGGGGCAGTGACCTGTGCTGAGCCGCATAGGAGGCATCAACTAAAAGATCTGCACAAACTGTTAGCACACTTTCACTTTCGGAGAGTCAGCCTTTTTGATCCAGCCGCCAAAGCGGAAAAGGCCTATGCATTTGCTGCTAAGGCCTCCGTTTGCAGTCAGTAAAGCCGCCTCAACGGGACTTCCGCCTGAGGCCACGTAGAAACGGGGTGGGCAGGGCCAGACTATTAGAACCGCGTTGAAGAGCCTGCATAAGTCACTATGCACGTGGGCCCAGTCTGCCACTCTATCCCTGCCGACACTCACCAGCCGAGTGCTCTTCTGCCAACTCGGCACCGTCTCTGGACCCGCATAGACGCATACTCACTTCTTTCCTTGCCTGCTTTTCTTAAAAAATATTTTTTTCCAGATTTTTTCTAATGAAACCTTTTCCCATAAGGCCTCTCCTCTAATGCGTCATTGTTTCTACAGTAACGCCTCATTAACAGGGACGTACAGCAGACTCTCCACTAAGATTAAAGAATCTTTGCTATGCTGAAGTGTTGTATGAGGGGACATTTATTTACTTAACATTAGTGGAAGGAGTCTCCAGTGTCAGCGCGCTTTGGAACAGTAAAGCTGTAACTTTCTGCCCTATTGAAGACTGGACGCTTCTTTGCAGAGAACAGAGAGTCTGGTGAGGGAACGAGTGTCACGAATCGCTCCAGTGCCTCGTCATCTTAGTTTCCCTTTTCCCATGCTTCCACATTAAACTCCGAACTAATTTCTAAGAACAGATTCAACCTTTTCCCGTAAGACCTCTCCTTGTGTCTGTGTCTCTGTGGCGGGCCCCGGGTCCAACTGTTTAAACTATACCAGTTATTAGTTAAATATTAGGATCCATGTAACCCTGTAACATTTCCCTCTCACTTTCTTTGTCTCTCTCTCTCTCTCTCTCTCTTTCTATCCCACCTTAGGTTAAGTGTACTAGTTGTCAAACTCTTTCGAAATTAAGACTTGATGAGTTGGATTCTCAGTATCAGCGCATCAGCCTGCTGTTATGGAAGATCATAGAGTCGCAGAAACATGAGCAAATGCTGCGCTTCTTCGTGTACTCATACAAAGCCATTTTCTTCAAGGGCAACAATGACCACAAGGAGGCCGTCAGCACAATGGGCTTCATTAAGGTGAGTTCCTAACGAGTGCTTCATTTCATCTGAATTAGGCCGGGAGTGATGTTGTGAACAACCTGTGTAAACTCTTTAAAATGGAGGTACTGGCCTGAAAGACCTTATTTCAAACTTTTTGTTCCACATACTGTAGATGTTAATATGGTATTAAAGTCCTCAAATGAGCTTTGTTGAAAACACACAGGTGTATTACAAACAGAGTGTGTGATACACTATAATGTAAGTTCTATATGTCTTAAAACCAACTTATTTAAAGAAGAATCCTGGTTCTCTGATGCAAGTTTTGTTTATTATATTTTGTCCCCAGACCATGTTGAATTTAATACAGAGGACGCTGCATGACAAACTGGTGAGTGACAGACTAGGTTATGAATTATAAATATTACTAATATAAATATATTGATACAGTAATAAGTGATGATGATGATGGGAATGTTTGTGTTTTTGTTCTGTAGAGTGATCAGATGCTAGTGTACTCATGGAGGGAGTTGTCGGAAAGCACAGCTGGAAAGCCAGATCCCTGCCAGATGTTCCTCAACTGCAGTGGCGTGAAACTGTTCCTGGATTCCTTAAAGGTACCAAACGGGTACTAAAAACACAGCTGGGAAAACAAGACACTGTTGATGCAACTGTTATGAGTTGACCTGGTATAAGATGTGTGTGCTTGTGTGTGTGTTCTGTCTTCAGGCATATCCAGGTGATAAGATACTGCACTGTAACATGCTGGGGCTGCTGTGTAACGTGGCCGAGGTGAAGGAGCTCAGACCTCAGCTTCTCACCAGCCAGTTCCTCACCATCGTCAGGTGCTCCATCTCTACACCTCCCTCTTCATTATTTTAACACCTTCTGCATCTATAATTTCTACACATTCATTCCTTTTATAGTCTCCTCTGTTTTAACTGTTCCACTGCTGCTTTCCTCCATGTGCTTTGCATCATGACTGGTTGTCACACTCCTCCTTTTTTCCAGTTAAGAATCTCTATCTTATGCCTTTCATTATTCCTACACATGGTGTAAAATTTGTCTCTTAAGGTGGACGAGTGCTTGCTGACACAATCTCCTGTTAAAACAATTACACGCATGACTAATCGTAATGTAAAGTGAACTCTGTGAACAGACAGCAGTACAGTGATCCTCAGTTGCTGAAAACCATAAAAAGTATTTTATAAAAACTATTTTTCCTTGTGTCCTTCCCGGGCAGTAACCTGTTGGAGAGCAAGGCGGACGGGATCGAGGTGTCGTATAACGCCTGTGGAGTTCTGTCCCACATCATGTTCGACGGGCCCGACGTGTGGACTGTGGAGAACCCTAACCGAGAGACGGTCATGGACAAAATGTGGGACGCCATCCAGAGCTGGGACGTCACCTCACACCGAAATATCGAATCCAGGTGTGTGTGTGTGTGTGTGTGTGTACGTGTTTAGTGCAGCTTCTAATGCATCATTGTTTCCATAGTAACGGCTCATGCAGGGCAGATTCTCCACTAATCAAAAACATGATTAAAGAATCTTTGCTATGCTGAAATGTTCCCTGAGGAGGCATTTATTTACTTAACATTAGTGGAAAGAGTCTCCAGTGTCAATGCTCTGTAACAGTCAGGGGTAAAGCCGTAACTTTCTGCCTTCTTCAAGACTGAACACTTCTTCGCAGAGAACAGAGAGTCTGGTGAGGAAACGAGTGTCACAAATCGCCCCAGTGCCTCCTCATCTTAGTTTCCCTTTTCCCATGCTTCCACATTCAACTCTAAACAAATTTCTAAGAAATCTGTTGGTGGTGGCTCAAGGGGGTAAGGGGTAAAGCAGGGTCTAAACAGCGGCTTTTTCACTGCTTTGTGAAAGCTATTTCATTAGCTTATAGTATTCCTACAGAGCAAGATGCTTTTACTCACACAACAGAGGCAGATCTCCCAGAAACACCATCTACCCTCCACAGCTGTCACGTTCTCCTGCACTGGTTGTAGGTGAGCTTTGAAACTGAGAATCTGCTATAAATAAATGTAAATCTTTTGTCACTAACTGAGACCTGGATATCACCTCAGAGCTCAGCTTATACTTATTACTTAGGACAATAAGCTGCCCTATCCTCGGCCTATGCGTTCTCTCACTCTCCACGAACACTGGCAGTGGTGGTTCTGCTGTTCTTTCCCTGCCTCATCTCAAATTTCACACTCTTAAGGTAATCTATCCCACTGACCTCCACATCCTTGTTATCTTCTGCTCTCCTGGTCCTCTAGGAAACGTCGTGGATGAAATCGACATGCTCCTTAGTATTTTCCCCTCTGGTTACACTCCTCTCACTGTTCTTGGCGATTTCCACCTCCACTCTGACTAACTCCAATCCTCTTTCCTCCACCCTCTCCTTAACTCCTCATTAACATTAAACAGCGGCCAGTTTTTAATTTTAAGTAGAGCTTAAGTCGTAAAAAAGTCATAACAATACAAGAAATACTACAAAGATGGTAATTTCCACATTCAGTACTTTATACAACAAACATGAAAAATCGGAACCAGAGCTACTGACATTTACTGTACAATAATTAGTTAAAAAAAAAAAAAACACTGGCTAAATGTTCTTTAGACAGACGATCAGGTTCACCAGCTGAACATTATATGTGTACAAAGCATGAACTGGTATAACTGTTAAAAATGTAAAGAAATCACACTTTAAATGTAGAAATAACTTAAAAAATAGACTTTCAGAATAGAACATTAGAATCAGTAAAAAAAAAAAATCTATTGTCTTATATTTGTGTAAATGTTTCAGTTTTGTTGTACTAAATAATAGTTATGGAATATAATCAGAGTCTCTTAATTCGCTATTTGTTTTCAGTTGTTGTTTTTTTTTTAGTATTACTCCGTGAGCTTTACAATGTCAGACAACATTCAAATGCAAATAATAATGCACTGTTGCTCAGGTGTAAACATGTCTCAGCTGTTCATGTCTATACATTCACGTTGGATTATTTTTTAATCACCTCTGACTTCACTGCCACCCAAGTAGCAGCGCACTCGACCCCATCGGGTTCCCTCGGATGGGGGAGGATTGGGTACCCACGTTGCTCTTTCGGGCTGTGACTCAAGTAGTCAAGAGTTCACTCTTCCTGAAGTCTCCCATGATGGACGGATTTACTGGCTGTTGATCTTTTGTTTTTAATGGATACGGGATTCTTGAATTGCGACTTGCACACAACCATCCGACCTTTTACTCAGCTATCCAGGAAGTATTCAATGACCTGCACACAGCACCTTTCTCACTTGGACTCTCTTCTGAACCACACCCAGCTCGACTGCATTTGTGTCCTCTTTTTCTAACTTTCAAACTCCATAATTCAGCCCTGACATGACTGTGAAAGTACATCGCTTCTGTAATTTAAGTGAACTGACATTAATGTAACTATAAACAGATAAAAAGTTTCTTCTTGGTTCTTCTTGCCATCTATTATTTTGCATTACTCCCACCTTCTGGTTTTTAAAATACTTTTCACAGTGTACGCAACCTTTCCAAATTCTCATCACTGATCATCCTCACGTCGCCGATAATGAATATGACATATAACACACTTGATGATATGCTGTTACTGGAACAACAAGCAGCTTCAGGGTGATAATACTAACTTTGCTTTACACACCACACTGTCATTGATTATATTTCTCTAATAGCGGTATACTTAGTCGTTTATTAATAATCTGTTATCTATGGATATGATCTCACTCTCTCTCTCACTCTCTCTCTCTCTCTCGTTCAGGTCATTCGAGTCTATTCTGCATCTCCTCCCTCAGACTGTATCACCTGTCAGTCAGCACTGGGCCATGTGGTCTATTTATAGGCTGGTGTTTGTGAACTGTAAGTGCACACACACACACACACACACACACACACACACACACACACACACACACACACACACACACACACACAGACACACACACACACACACAAGCAGAATTACTGGTTTTTGCTGGTTAAAGAGTGTGTAGAAATACTTGATAGGTTAAAGCTAATAATAATTTGCTGATCTTTAATGTAATGAGTGATGTTATTATTATTATTATTATTATTATTATTATTATTTCAGGTTGAAGCCCACGTACATGTCTGTGTGTCTTTCTGTACGGCAGATTAATTTGTCTAATAATTTAGATTCATATGCATTCACATTTCATAGTTTGTTTGGAAATTTCCTAATGACAATTGTTAAAAGTTCTATACAAATACAACTGAAGTTAATTAATTTGAATGATTAAGCCCATTTTTTAAATAAACCAGCTTACTCATCTTCTTCTTCTTCTTCCTTGTTGTTTAACACCATGGGTTGCATAACCGTCTGTACTGTAGGTCTCAGCCTCATCTTTTCTGGCCCCACAAAGTGCTTCAGACCAAATTTCCTTAAAAAAACAATTTTTTTTATTTTCTTAAAAAAAAACAACAACAACAAAAAACATTTAACGCTTCCTTCCCAGGGGTCTGTTCTTCGTACGTCGCTAACTCAGTTAGTTGGATTTGATTGTTGTGGATTTGTCCTGATCTTGGATTGTTTCGTTCTTCGAAGCGAATCTCGCACTTGCTGTCATAGCAACATGTCCGTAAGCTTAAAGCTGCTCGGGAGCAGGTTTATTTCATGTAAACAGGATTTAAGCTGCGCTCCTGGCGGGTTATGATTGGTTGAAATGGCGAGGTCACATCTGATTGGTTAACGAGCATGACTGACACGGACTGACTCACGTGGGAAAAGAAAAGTATCTTGCATGAATATATGGATGGATGTATTTAAACATACACACAGTATATGTATACGTGTGTGTGTGTGGCTGTGGTCATCATTCTATTCCCCGATTGCGTCTATATAAGTGGAGGTAATTTTCTCAAATCTGTCGGAGTCATGTCTTGTCCGTTTATGAGAGAGCAACCGGTTACTGAAGGTGTGAGGATTATTCACAGAGTTTTTCAAATTCCTTGTGTATTGCGTGATAGACAGGATCCTTTAGCACAGCATGACAATAAATTTCTTCTTACTATACTTGTTATTGTACTTCACTTTTACACTTTAAACTCGATTAAGTTGGCAAAACTCTAAATATTTGAGGTAATCAGTGACATTATTTTTTTTAAGTACTAAAGTACTAACGTTTCCAATTTTAAGTAAACAGAACTATCAATATTTGAATTTGTTGAACTTGTTACAAATAAAGTAAATTCAATCCAGCGTGGGAATCGAACCCGGGTCTTTCGCATGGCAGGCGAGACACCTCCCACTGAACCACCAGTGAACTTTAGATTTAGAACTGGTGGAACTTTAAGGTGACAGTTACTGTTACTTAAGTACTTATGATTACTTAAAATATAATTTTTTTTCAGCTAACTTTAAATTAATACAAATAGGATTTGAGAGAGTATATATGTTTCCTCCGAACCACGTGACGTCAGCCGACCGCATCTTTTCGAACTGCTCGCTCGCTGGGGGCAGCGTAAGACACTCGGAGGACAGCGCTATCCACTCGCTCCGTTGCGCGAGCTCACAGACGCCCCTGACTGGCTGTAGAGCCGTGATTAATGTGGGAGCACTAAGTACCTCTCATCCCTCCCCTCTGAGAGAGCTCGGCCAATCACCCGGTTACAGCATCACCCGGGTTACAGCATCACCCGGGATTCGAACTGGCGATCTCCGGATGATAGGGCGAGCGCTTTTACCACTGCGCCACTCGGAGGCCCCGCATATCGCCTTTTAAACAAACGCACGAACGCGCAATAATCCTAGACGACTCAATCCAGCTATACTAATCATCAACAACAGGTGTGCTCGAAGAACCGAATTAGCCGCATCGTAATTAGCACGATGATCTCATCTTAGATCTGTCAATTCATCTCGGATGTTTCAAGCGACGTACGAAGAACGGACCCCTGATCTTTTCTTAGAACCTAAATAAACATCACATCACCAACTTTAAAGTGATAGAAGGCGGAGCCAAAAAGGTTTGCGACCTGTATCTGTTCCTACCAGAGGAATTTCATAATGTTGCTGAAAAAAAAGACGATTCTAAACTTTTCTGTAAAAGTCAAGCAGCATTAGTTCCAAAACTGCTCAGAAAACTGTCCGGAAATGGACATGACACAATTTTTTGTGCCTCACTGGAGCATGAAAAAAAAAGGCACTCGCAAAATGATTTATCATTTATTCTCATTAAAGAGGACAACATCATATTAATATGACACAATAAATTTAAATAATATTTAAATACAAAAACATCAGGGGCCTCCGAGTGGCGCAGTGGTAAAGTGCTCGGCCTATCCGGAGATGCTGTAACCTCTCGCAGCCGGAGGTCTAGAGAGAGCTGATTGGCCGAGCTCTCTCAGAGGGGAGGGATGAGAGGTACTTAGTGCTCCCACATTAATCACGCTTCTACAGCCAATCAGGGGCGTCTGTGAGCTCACGCGAGCTGAAGGAGCGGATAGCACTGTCCTCCGAGTGTGTTACGCCGCCCCCAATGGTGCGTGAGCGAGCAGTTTGAAAAGATGCGGTCGGCTGGCGTCACGTGGTTCGGAGTAAATAGGTGATAGTCTCCGGCCCTCCCGACTGAGTGGTAGTAGTAGCCTTAATGTGGAGCCCCCTAGTGACGGGCAGGAATTGGACACGACTAAATTAGGGAGAAAACATTTAATCAACAACTATTTATTATTATATAGGCTAGTAATCACTGCACAATAATAATTCCTCTGTACATCTTGTAAATTAATTAAATAATTTATTCATGAGTTATACACATTTTAGTAGTATTTGTTTTATAATGTTATCAGTTTTTGTTTCAACATTTAATTTCAGTAGTGTGACCATTCCTCTGCAGCAACAGGTACCTGAGGTTACCATGGCAACGCACGGAGGCAGTGACTCACAGGTGATGTTGCAAGGTGTTGCGAATGGTGGAATTTTGTCGAGGGAAGTTCCCTTAGCTGACATTCCCTGCACATGAAGTAGGGAGCATCATGTGGAGTACGCTGTGAAACGGAACGCGGCCGTGCTCTTTACAGTCTACTAAATATTCTAATGTTATACAGAGACCAGATATCTGATACTTGGTTGCATAAATAAATGTAAAGACCAGCAATCGACTGTTGAAAGAGTATACAATATATGTATTGTTTTAAAACAAATAGTTCATATTCCCTCAGGATCATTTGTATTTAATTCTCTCTTCTGTCTGTCTGTCCCTCTCTCTTTTGTTTGCAGCAAACAAATACTGTCCATTATTAGTAAAAGAAGGACGTATTGCATTGTTAGAGAGACTTCTCAAGCTGGAGTCTTCTCATCAGGACACAAAGACTATGGCACGGTACACACACACACACACACACACACACACACACACACACACACACACACACTCTCTCTCTCTCTCTCTCTCTCTCTCTAGCAATCAACAAATTGACAGGTGACCTCACTTCCTGTAAATTTGTTTGTCTGATTTTTCTGTTAGTTCGTCTCTTTACGATTAACAAATACCACCATAAGGTGGAGAAAGAAGTAGCTCCTTTTTAGTATTCAACCAGAGTTTCATTCTGTAATATTCCTGTTTCCTCTGGATACTTCTAGAGTTTAATGACGAGCAGCACACTGAAGGTGTTCACCTGATTGCTGAGAATGTTATCGTAAACATTTATGTTATTTGTGTTTTTGTTTCCTTCCTGCAGCAAGGTGATGGAGCAGTGTGAGAACTTTAAGGAGGATCCGATGGACACCAGCAGGTAAGCGGTGAAGAGCAGGAGATCTCCAGCTGCAGGGTCCGGTCCACCTTCAAACTCTCAGGGGGACGCTGCGGCTACAGGAGGCTAAACAGCCAACAAAGATTACTGTATTAATTTACATAACGTGCTTCGTTTAATTAATAAAAAATTAATCTGTACTTTGAGTGGAAGTTATTTAACAGCAGAGGGAATAAAAACAGCTCAATTTGATCCTTATATTGTCTTTTGTTTTTCAAAGATGTAAGGTCCTAATCACAGGTGTTAGACCTCACACTCCTCCTCCTCTCAACTGTTTACAGTAATTCATCTTGAGTTATGTGGCTAAGCGCAGATTAAACTCTGTTCTGATCTTTGCAGTGAGAATTGGGCAGTTTTTGTGTATGAATTACTCTTTATAATTTTCAAACAGAATCAGACTGAAAGCTTTGTGATTTTTTTACCCAGCGCTGAGGGCGGCGTAACACTCTTTCCGCTCCTTTCACTTGCATGAGCTCACAGATGCCTATGATTGGCTTTACAATCTTACACAAATGTTGTATGCCATGAGCCTGATTACATATGTCACCTTGGAACGTTCAGTGGTGAAGGTGAAGGTCTGGAGCTCGAAGATCAGTGAACACTGAGAGAGGAAAGAGCAACAAGTGCCTGGATCTCCTTCATAGATGGGGCCCGGAGGCATGGTTCACGTTGTGTTTCAAAAAAACATTGCTGAACTTGAGAGAGATTTCAAGCTGAGCTAGAGTGGCAGGAGAGCTTAGAGCTGTGCGCCCATTCCAGGACCTGAGAACATAGAGTGAGAGTGAGCATAGAGCAGCTGGCATTGGTATGACAGTCTTCTTGAAGTCACACCTTCCAGTGCTCCCAGCTGAACTAGAGGGTCCTTCCGCCCTCTCCCTGTGGCGGGGAGCCGTGGTTCATGTTGCATGTTTAAGTTCCCGTCTTGCGCTGGAGAAAATTGGAGCCATTGGAGCTGGGTAGTGACATCAGCGAGAGTTTGCTTAGTGCTGAGCAGCTCCTGGTCCTGGTGTACTCAGAGAAGGGCGCCTTGACTCTCCAGCGCTGATCTCATGCAGTCAAAATCTGCTGGATTCTTATCGCTGGCTGGATTATTCCATCATACGCTGGAGCAGAACGAGAGGAATCCAAGCATAGATCAATGACTGCAGCCTTAGACATTAGCGTGATCAGAATGCGGAAGCGAGGGTCAAAAAAGGGGGACTCAATTGGCGAGGTGACAGACAGCAAAACGAGAGCCATACTCAAAAGGGAAGCGTAAGTTCGGCAACTGGGAAATCAAAGAACAAGGCGACAGAATTGAGGCAAGAAAAGGCCCACAATAACCAGGTGCTGAAGCAGCGCGGAGTGTGTGCTTAAGTCCTGGATTAATCAGCATGGGATGCGAGACCGGTGTGCAGATGGGGCAGAAACGGGAACGTGGGAAAGGACACATGATGGGATATAGGGAAAACATGCACGTGGAGAAAGTGACAGTGGGGGAGAAGGGGCAGACAGGTCATGTGACAAGACATAATACTAAACCTTAATGTCTCAAACAAATCAGTTCTGTTTCAGTGTCATTGAAGTATGTCTTATGACAAATTTTTGTGAACTGCACCAATTTTCCTAACAAAAACTCAACAACAGCTTGAGAATAGAAAAAGCAAAGAAGTTTATTGCAAACAAAAGTAAATGGACAGCTCTGGACCGGCCAGCCAGTCAACAGACTACAGACACCCAAAGACAATTCCCCAAGATCTTCCAACTTCCCCAATTTTACATGATTTATATACCCTTACCTAGGAATTACCTCATAATTACCTCCTCCTCAAGTCAAGTAGATACTTAATATTCATTAGATATGTGTTAAATTTGTTAGGTCCGATTGACTGGCACCTCCCAATTACACAATTTTCCCCTCTCATCTCATATTTATTCATGTCTGGGTAGGCCTTAACATCTTAGTTTCTTTTATTCCTTTTTTGGAGAAAGTTTGGTTTGTTCCTTTTTCCTAACCAGACAATTGACCACTGCTGGACAATTGACCTTTTCCCAAGCTGCGTATTAATCCTATTCTTATTTTCCTATTTTCCTATTCCTTCCTCAACAGTCAAGCTTTAGTATGCTTAACACTATTGAAATAATTGATTTGTTAATAAAAAATATATGTTGTTTTTATTACTTTATTCGCTCTTAAAAGCGGAAGTCTAGCTCTTTGCGTAATGTCCCAATCAAAGCAGAACCGAAATTTTATTTATATTTTTGGGATCTCTACCTGCATTTTCTGTGTTTTTCCCCTGCATTAAAGTTCCTCAATTTCTTGCACTCTGTGTGTACGGGTCGTTCTTAGGTCACAGCTCGCATACTTTTTCCTTGGTAATCGTTATAGTTATAAGTATCTAACTATAAAATATAATAAAAGGAATAAATATTATTAGTATATTGCTCTGCTAGCTATTATTTTTTTGTTAGTATCATTATTTTACTGATTGCTTTGTTCCCTATACCAGCCTTCTGCCTGCATGTTCCTCACTTGCCATGCAGGCGCCTTTTCTTTTGCAATGAATGGGTCAAGCCCTCTCGAACAGAGGCCTTCTGGGTATTTGGTGAACACAATTATAAATCAATAAAATTCTTCCACATATGTTATAAATAAGTTTGATTTATAGGGTTGATGTTTCTGTTTCATGTTCACATAAGGTTGTGTGTTTTCATATATATTTCATTAATATTGTTTTGGTGTACAATTGTGTGTATTCATCTAATAAACTAATATAGGTTACATGGCACAAAGCAAAGCATACAAATACATAGCAACATTGCACTTCCCTAATCATTACTAGAAGTTAAATTCAGAAATAGTAAGTTGCTTTTTTCATAGACCTAAAAATAGTCCCGAGAGCCTGTAGCGATGTGGTGGCTCAAAGAAAGAAAATACAACTACAAGACAGGAACAGTCTCTTTTTTATATTGTTTTATTATTATTATTATTATTATTATTATTATTATTATTATTATTTATTGGCTGTCCACATGGTTACAGGTACTAGTGGAAATACTAAACAAATGTCAACGTGAACACTTCCACATCTTCATACACTCAATACATTCTGCACTCTTTTAAAAAAAAAAAAAATATTTTTACACATTTTCGTACCACACTTCTCATTGGTTTGGACAGTTGATCCTGAATATTTAAACTTCTTCACCTTCCCTACCTTTGTTCTTTGCATCCACACCTTTCTCCCACTTTCTCTCTCATATACAGTACACACATCTAACTCCATCTTGCTTTAACTGATCTTCATGCCTCTTCTCTCTAATGCATCCCTTCACCTCTCTAGACTCATCCCGATCTGCTCCCTACTCTCGCTGCTGATCACAATATCATCGACAAACATCATCGTCTAAGGGGTCTCTTGTCTAACCTAACCATTACTGCAAACAGGTAGGGGCTAAGAACCCTGGTGCAGTCCTACCTCCATCTTAAACCAAGCACTGTAACACTGTCCTTGCACATATCTTGCATTACCTTCACATACTTCTTTGCCACTCCTGACATCCTCATGCAATACCACAGTTCATCTCTGGACACAGTGTCATACGCTTTCTATAGATCTACAAGCAAACAATGCAATTGTTTGACCTTCTCTATACTTCTCCATCAGCATTCTTAGAACAAAATTGTGTCTGTGGTGCATTTCTTGGCATGAAGCTATACGGCTGCTCACTGATTGCTACCTCTCCTCTCAGCCTAGTTCCACTACACTGTTCCACAACTTCATGGTGCGGCTCACCAGCTTTATGCCTCTGTAGTTGCTGCAGCTCTGCATATCTCCCTTGTTCTTGAAAAATTTAACTGAAATACTTCTTCTCCACTCATCAGGCATCCTCTCACTTTCTAGGATCATGAGCAGTAAGGAATAGTCAGGGGCCTGAGGGGCCCGGCTGGGGCCGTGTTGATGTGTTTGATCCAGGTGCAGATGAAGGATCACAGCGTTAGACTAGAGCGTGGACGGAATACGGAAGCGAAGGTCAAAAACCAGTCAGCGTAGCGTCTAAGCCAAAAATCAAAGGAGAAAGGCGAACAAAAATCTGAAACGTGAGACGAAAAACGAGAAATGAGAAAACAAAGCAAACTTGGCAATGTGAAAGCAATGAAACAAAAATGCGAGGGAATCGAGCCAAAAACACACGAGATAATCCAGCAATTTAAGCATTGCGCAGCGCGTGTTTAAATGCTGGAGTAATCAGTGTGGAATTAGAGACAGGTGAGCAGACGGGGCGGAAACAAGAGCGTGGGAGAGGACAGGTGACGGGCTAGGGAAAACATGAGTGAAGGCAGGGGAAAAACGGGGCAGACAGAGCGTGATTCATGATAATTTATTAGTAATAGTAATCAGGTAATTAGAATAAATGGTAAAATATAAGAAGTAAGCAATGAGACTGTGAAAAGAATCACCGCCTTTACAGTTTTTTTGGATTGCTTAAGCACGATTTTCAAAACAGGGCCCGTGTTTTCAAAACACAACACACAATTAGCACAACCACACACCCAATTAGCAAAGCACTACAGATCCTTTGCATAATTAAACACTCTTGTAAAAACTATACAATTATGTTTAAAAACCACACTTTTTTACCATAAGACACACGTTTCACATTTACTATACTCTGTTTGCACGAGTTACACTCTGCTGTGATAAACCTAAAACACGAGAGTAGGCTACCATCAAGTACAAATATAAAGTAAATCCACCAAACACTACACAAGACCAATGTTGCACACTGAAGAAACTCATTTATTTCTCAACATGCCCAAAATGTTGACATGGAGATTCATAGTACTGTAACAACATGTCACTTTACATATTGTACTGTAAGTTTACTGCATTGTTTAAGCCGAGTGATGTGCTTTGGCACGCCTGTGTCCTACAGAGTAAAACTTGAATAAAGAAAAAAAAAAACATTCTTATACACAGAGGAGAGGCTGAGAATTGCTCAGAGAAAATGATGTGTGAATTTACCCGAAGCACTTTGTTTTTTTGTTATTATTGGAGAACAGTGATTTCATCTGGACATGAAGATTGTGACACTGATGGAGAACTGTAGCATAATGAAGAATCAATTGATCCAGTCGAAGATGAACTGAGTGATCAGTAAGTGTATTTTCTTGTATCTTTACATTATTATAAATCTCACTTCTGCTTTCTAGATATTCAGTTGTATCATGCTGTCATTATTACTGATCCTTGGCATGGCTGTTTTTTATTGTTCTATTCTTGTGAAATTGCCAACCGTTAGATACTGTACCATGCTTTCTGTTCTTCCCCTTTCACTTAAGCCAGAGATGTCTACTATATACATTATATTAAATATAACAATCCTAAGATTCAACGGATGAATTATTTTACTTGTTTTGCGACAACTAGTAAATGGTGTGTCAGTGGCACCGTAGTTAAACCATAATAAGGAATTTAAGAACTGTTTAATGATCCTTAATTTGCTACAGATGATGAGTATATAAACGCGCCCATAAAGGTGTCCAGTTATGGATTAATATTAACACAGTAAGAACACGCAAAATCTCAGTTATTACTGCAAAACAAAAATTTCAGCTTCATCTAGAAGATGAACCCTGAACCAACAAGGACTTTGAGACACACACCACTAATGAACACAAAGAATAAAGAATGGATAGACCTGCAGGATTTTGAGAGACAGATCTATGACCTAATGATAAAACTAGACTGGAACTAAATGGACACATGAGCGTATGTCTGGCATGAGAAAGGCCCAGCTCTGGCACAGAAGAACCGGGCCAATCATGGAGGTGGGGCACTGATGATGTGGGGACTTTTTTCTGCTGAAACTGGGCAGCTTATGTATTTCATGCAACTGGTATCATGGATTTCAGAAATACCAGGGCTCTTTTAAGAGGAATGTGATACCTTCTCTGCGATGGATTGGCACCCTGTCCAGGATGTACCCCGCCTCGTGCCCTAAGTCTCCTGGGATAGACCCCACGCATAGACCCTGAATACAGGATAAAGCGATAATGACGATGAGTGAGTGAGTGAGTGAGTGAGAGAGCGTCACCTTCTGTTGGGAAACTGAACCTTGGTCATGATTAGAGTCACACAGACATGAAAATATTCAAAGGCGCAACATCACCACACCTCATTTTAAACCTTTATTCAGTCTTATAGTTTTGATTCTTATTAATTATTATTCTAAATGTCAAGTGTTTAGTTTTGCTTCTTTATCTTGTACACCATACCTTCATTAATCCTACACACATTTCTTTACATACTGTCAGAAACATTTAATCTAGGCTTGTATTTTAGTTTTGGTTCTTAGGATTTATGTTTCATCAATTTACAATCCACTTTAATGTGAAAATCCCAGCAGGAGATCAGCAGTTTGTGAAACATTCAAACCAGTCCATCTGAGACCGCCACCCATGCCACAGATAAAGTGACAAAGATCAGACGACTTCATCCTTCTGATGTTTGAAGTCAGGATTGACTCGAGTTTTATGTCACATGATTGGCTGATTAGAGAACTGCATGAACATGCATGTGTTCCTAATAAAGTGGACATTGGGTCTGTACATCTTACCAATAAAGTTTTGTCTGTTTTTGTCTCTCAACAACACCAGGACATAAAGGGAAAGAACACTCTGTGAAGAAGGACTCATGTGAAATCATACAGGAGAGAGCCAGTAAACATTCTGATGCTAACTTACTGCTACACTGACTCTTCAACAGTCCAATGTCCACTTCTCTGTCCTGCTGTGTGTGACGTGTGTCATGAGGAAGAGCCTGAGCTGAGTGAAAGAGAAAGAGAGGGAAAGAATCCTTCCACAGGGGCAGAGGGACATCAAGACAGAGAACAGGACAGGAGCGTATAAAGAGCTAGGGTAGGGTAGTAGTAAGTTAACATCAGAATCTCATGTCAAGTAGTTTCCTCATACTATTGTGTTAATAACCTGTTGTGACCTGTACAGGACACTTGGAGGTGAATCGGCTGCGAGCTACATCAAGTTGTTGGAGGAGTCGTTATCGCTCAGACTTCATCAACAGTAATCCTGCTCTCTTTACTAAGTAAGTACTTTCATGTTGTGTTACTTATGATTCAGGAAGTTTGAAGTTTCAAATTATGGACTAGTAGGTAGTATAAAAGGAGAGTGTCCAAATGGCTTGTGTCTAGACGACTGAGGTCGGCCTGTCTGGGGAAAAGTCTAGACGACAGAGGAGCTGATTGTCAGTCCCAGGGTGTGGCTGATACAGAGCCGAATCTCCTGGCCGGTCTGTTTCTTAAGAGCTAAAGAAGGCTAGGTTAGCTGTTAGTTAGCCTTCTGCAATCGTAGTTGCATTTTAACTTTTATGTAACTAAACACTGAGGATGGTATTGAAAATGAACATTAGAACATTCAAACAGAATAGACTGAATGCTACTGAAAAAACTTTATTTTGTCCATCGGAAATGCAGGTAGGAAACACCTTAATTGTCTAAACACGCTCAATATTGTAATATTAATGCTATAATTTCATTTTTACATTGTAGTTATTAGGTGGAACAGTGGTTTAGTCATGAGCAGCATGGGGGTCTGAACCTCTGTGTGGACTTTGCATCTTCTCCCTGTGCTTGCTGGGTTTACTCATGGTTCTCTGGCTTCCTCCAACAAGACATGCGCGTATGTGTGTGTGTGCGTGTGTGTGTGCGTGAGATGGATTGTCACACCACCCATGGTGCACCCCGCTTTGTGTGCTGAGTTTCCTGGGACAGGCTCTCCAGACCCCCTACACAGGATAAGGGCTATAAAGAACAGATGGAAGGATGGAATTATTCTATTCTATTATTTAATAAAGTATAATTGGGTTTACTTAACACATTTTTGTTAAACATGTAAAACATAAAAATGTTTTGCTCCTGTCAGTTAACAGATTAACTCCTGTTTAATTTTTTTTTTACAGCTAGCCCTTAATGATGCATCATAAGCACCATAATGACACCTGAGTTTGTCTTATGTGATGTAGTTTATTACCCCACAGCACTTCAACAATAAGACCTTATAATGAACTCTTTATTGCTTCATTACAAACCTGTGCTGTATCTGCACAACCGCCTCTTTCACCTGTGACATGTCTCTTCCCCTGAATCTGTCCTCCCTACAGGACTTTTTGCCCTCATTGTCCTGCTTATGGTTGTAGAAGTTGTAATGATAAATTTGTGAAAACAACAACAACAACAACAATAATAATAATAATAATAATTAAAAACACGGAAGGCTGTCAGTAATCACTTTTATTTCCATGGAACTTCATGCACACATTAAATGCAGCTCAACATGCTTTCCAGGAATTTATACATCTACTAAACACAATTTGTTAGTAATAATAATCAGATAATTAGAATAAAGGATAAAATATGATCATTAAACCCTCAGCAAAAAAATTGAAGTATGGTAACAGTGAGCATGTCTGTGTAATAAGCCATAGACTGTGAAATAAAGTAGAATTAAAATCTATATATCTGTAATATTACCATTAAACTCACACCGTTCAAATGTTGTTTTTCTCATTAAACCTCAAAGGTGTTTAGCGTCGTTAGAGAATAAGTACATTAGCACTTCAGTATCTATGCCGAGTGGTGCGATGATAATCATTAATCCTGCAGTTCTGTTCCATTACATCAGGTTATTTTATTTTATTTTTTTATTTTAAAACCAAACACACAGACACTTTAATAAACACTAAAACTCAGCTTGTAGTTGGGCTATGGAGCAGAAGGTCAGGGGTTCAAATCCCAGAGCCAGCAGGATACCACTGCAGGGAGCAAGCACTTTGCTGTTGATAAAGGTGTCTGCCAAATAAAGTAAACTTACAGACATTTAGCTGCATGCATTAATATTTATGTTGATTTAATATGTAATATGATGTTTTAGGGGTTGGGGTTAGGTAAAGTGGTTTAGAAATACACAAGTAAACTTTTAGGATTAAAGCTAATACAGCTCTGCACGGCAGAGCACGGTAAACGCTTAACCCTATTTTAAATAAAAAAGTTTTGCTTTTTTTTTGTGTGAGCTCGTTTCAGGTCTGTGTGACTTAGGATGTAGTTGTACATCTCTGCATTCTCATTCACATAGAACTCATCAACATCAAAGTGGACCACCATCTTCTCTAACATCTCCCTCTGAATATTCTGTAGTCTTTTCTTTCTCTGTTCCTGTTGAGCAGGAGTTGGTTTTGTTTCTCTTTTGGAACCTTTAGCCACATGTTCGATAATCCTTTCCATTACAACCTCTGTGGAGACACGTGAAAGTTTAAAATGTTTCCTCACCATGATTACCTCTAAATGTATTTAATTTATATTTACAACAGTGAGGAGAGCAGTAACACAGTAACAAATTTGATAAAAGCATGATGTTAGTGTACTTTTTATATATTAATTGATGGTAAAAAATTGTTAATCTATCGAAGATTTGAATATATTTGTAATACACTAAAGTGTATTTTTTTTTACTAGCATAGTACAGTACTTGGATACCATCAAGGTAGAAAGTTTTCTTAGTACGCCAGAGTTGTGATTGGACCGCCTGCTTCTGCCGACCTTCAGCGTTTCAGACGGCCCTCCCGTTCAAGTCAAAGGTTGAACATAATGTTTACAGGAAACATGTTGTGTTTGTGGAATTTAATAAATTGTAATCTGTCACATCTGTGCCACCGCAGTCATGGGGAATAAGATCTAGCTCGCCAGACTACTGGGGAGTCACCTTTGTTTTCCTTTTTGTCATTGTTTGAGTTTATTGCAAAAGAAAAAAGTGTCACGTCACATCAAGCCACAGCCTCGCCATGACCACCTGAGCACGCCCGCTCCATGCTCCTAATCACTCCTTTCATCTCACCGCCTCAATTCCCGCTCTCCACACCTGTTCTCTGTATCACTGATTACTTCACATGTCTATTTAAGTCACGCTCTGACACCACGACGTCGCCAGTTTATTGTGCGCCTTACCAGCCTCAATTTACCAGTGTTTTCTCTCGTCTGTTTTGTTATCGACCTCGCTCAGTTTTTGACCATGTCTTCGCCTCTCGTTATTGGATTATTGACAGTTGGATATTTCCCGTTGCTGACCACTTATCTGCACGACCACGAAATTGAATCACGGACCTCCTCTCGTCACCCCGGCTTCGACCCTCGCCCGTTTCATGACCACGATTATCGCTCGCTCCTCGCCGAGTTCACGCTCTTTTTTCCCCATTGGCTCAAGTTCCTCCAGCCCACGCCGGCATTCATCGCGGGATTCTCCCTTTCTCCTCCACGCTGGCTCTGCACGCTCCTGCTTCTCAGCGCTTACACGCCAGCATACATCTCGTCATACACACCGCCGCTCGCCTTGATGCTCTCATGCCAGTGATCTGTGCTTCAGCATTCCAGTGAGGCTTTCCCTGCTCACACCGCAGCTTGGAATTCATGCCAAGGCTTTGAACCACCACACTATCAACTCAGTCAGTCACAAGCACTCCAAAATACCACTTCTCCTTGTAATACATTTCCAGCATCTTCACTTGGATCCACCACGCCCCCTACTGAGCCTGACAGAATGGATCCAGCAGAGGGGGGCATTAGAGAGCCAAGGAGCCCTCTTAGGTACTCACCAGCAGGAAATCACCCAGATCGCCAATACTCTTCAAATGATCAGCGAAAGTCTCTCTCCGCTCAAATTCAAAACAATCCACCTCCAGCACCTGCTTTTCAACCCCCCCCTCAGATGCTCTCCCCCGCCCAGGAGCCTCGCCTCCCTGCCCCGCCTTCTTATGATGGGAACCCAGCTACATGTCGCTCTTTTTTGTCCCAATGCTCCCTCGTTCTGGAACTGCAGGCCACGTCCTTTCCCACAGAGCGTTCCAAGGTTGCATATATAATCACCCTCCTTACCGGAAAGGCCAGAGAGTGGGGGACAGCATTATGGGATGCCCAAGTTCCTTGCTGTTTCACGTACAAGACTTTTACAGATGGAATGAGTAGTCAGTTCTTTGTCTGTGTCAGGAGTGCATGTCGCTGTCATGAGCTCCCAAGCCAAGGTTTGTGCTTAATTTGAAGCATAAACCTTGCAAATAATTTGGTATCTAACTTGTGCCAATAGTTGGTTATTTCTCAATAATTATGTAATCTATTTGCTTACTTAATTTTTTGTTACTGCAGTCGTTATATTGTGCGCACAGACGTAATGATTTCATAAGCATGCTTTGATTGTTGGTAAATTGTAGTGTGTCAAAGTTAAAAAAAGCGGACACTTCAAGAGGGTCAGTTTCATTATGGACCCTTTAAGCTTGTTTAATTGAATTATTCCAGAATATATAGCATTTTCTTTAGTATTATAAAAATTATTATAATTATTATTATTATTATTATTTAAGTACTGTAATTTGCACACCCCACCATGTTCCTGAGAGATGCTCAGGAAATGGATCTCAGCCTCATGCAAAGTCCATGTTCTCCAACCAAGGTGGGAATTAATCCAAAACAATGTTTGCAATTTAAAACTAACCGAAAATGTGGTCGCGAATACAGGAGATCCTTATTCCTGACAACACTGCAGGAAAATAGACTGGCCATGTCTACGCATCTCTATATTATGGTCACGAATAAACGCCACTCCATGTTTCCCGAAGAACACTCGGGAAAACAGGTACCTTAAACCTGCGCACCGCTGGGCCATGGATGTGTTGTTCACACATTTATAAAAATGCAACTACTGTGAATTAACGAGGCATTCGGCAGACCCTAAACATTCTACCTTGTTCCTGAGAACCTCGCCCAAGAAAACGAGCCTCGGCTGCGCCTCACCGATCTCGCAGGCCTCTACCTCAAGGAGAGCAAAACCCAAAAAACTAAATCATGCACATCGTAAGTGTATAACTGCAACAGCACGTCGCTCCCTGTTCCAAAGAAACTCTCTAAGGAATATGAATATTTTAATCAATTAATACATTTTATTTGCTACCCACGCAAGCACCGCTATGCCAGGGCCAGCTTATACACTAAATGCACGCTTCAAATGCCTCACTAAATTACAGAAATGCTTCCCTAAATAACAAATTACACAGAATGATGCATAACTGTGAATGCATTCACTACACGCACCCCGTCCCCTTTAAATTACCGAAGGGAATTCTTTTTTTTTTTTGTTGTTTCCTACAAAAAGGAACAAAAATTAATTAACACAACTTAATTAAAGAGCTTTGTAATAATTTATATGTTTATTTATTTAATCATTTATTTATTTAGCGTTTTTAAAAAAGCGTTAAAGCACGCAGACAGCGGGTCAGCGCCCGCGTTGAGAAACCTATAGCAACCGTGGACGCGGGTTGATGACGTAGTTAGTTAGAGACAGAAGCGTTGTTATGTTTCTATTTCCCTAAGTAAAGTGCTGTTGTCAATAACAGCGTAGTTCGCACGCTTGTCATAAACACTTGCAACAGTCATACCTATTTCAGTTGTTTTTACCAGATGAATTAAGGAGTTATTTAAAGCGCGATTCGAAATGCGGAACTAATTTAGTTAAAAAAACTGAACAACAGTCCTATAAAACACAGCGGAACTGACAACACAACGAAGCACATGAGACAACATGACGTGACGAAAGCTATATAAAACTTGCACCGGAAAACAAAACCTCTTCGACAAGACGATTAGAATTAATAACGGTGAACAAAACTTATTTAGAAAACATAACGTGAATTAAACTTAATTCCTTTTTAACCAAATCACACGAGAACAAAATCTTCCCTGACTGAGCAAAATAAACACTTACTTTTTCCTCTGAGAGGGAAGACCGGATCGAGCCCCCAAATTGTTAGGTTTTAACTGAAGAAGTAGTGTGTCCGAGCTAAGTTTTAAGCTAAGAGAAGAAGAGTTTAGCTTGTTGTGCAAGCTGCACCTTGATACACTTACCAGTCCGGGCCCGATCGACCGGGAGAGACAAACACGCGCAGACATGATGTCTGAAGATCTCTAGTTTATTCTTAGCAAGGAGAGTGGTGCTATGTCCTGAACATCAAAAGAACCAGTCATTTACATGTCAGTGATAGAGAGAGCCGGAGACAGACAGGAGAGGAAATACATTTGCATTCTCCTGATTAAACAAAAGGGTTCTAGCAGACAAGAGCCATTTGGATGTATACTCATCTGGGTACAGGATATAGAAGGTGTTACCACAGAAGGCATAAGGAAGCACAGTGAGGGGTCTGTTCTCAGGGCACAGGAATCTGAACTGATTAGATTACAATGTCTTACAATATTATAAAACTTTACAGGTGCCTTGGCAAAAAGTTCCTCTTTTGTCTCATGTCTGGTCCATAGGACATTCTCCCAGAAGCTTTGTGGCTTGTCAACATGTAGTTTGGCATATTCCAGTCTGGCTTTTTTATGATTTGTTTTCAACAATGGTGTCCTCCTTGGTCGTCTCCCATGTAGTCCACTTTGGCTCAAACAACGATGGATGGTGCGATCCGACACTGAATTCTTGAGCATGAAGTTCACCTTGGATCTCTTTAGAAGTCTTTCTGGGCTCTTTTGTTACCATTCGGATTATCCGTCTCTTTGATTTGTCATCAATTTTCCTCCTGCGGCCACGTCCAGGGAGGTTGGCTACAGTCCCATGGATCTTAAATTTCTGAATAATATGTGCAACTGTAGTCACAGAAACATCTAGCTGCTTGGAAATGGTCTTATAGCCTTTACCTTTAACATGCTTGTCTATAATTTTCTTTTGAATCTCCTGAGACAACTCTTTCCTTCGCTTCCTCTGGTCCATGTTGAGTGTGGTACATACCATGTCACCAAACCACACAGTGACTACCTGGAGCCCTATATATAGGCCCACTGACTGATTACAGGATTGTAGACACCTGTGATGCTAATTAGTGGACACACCTTGAATTAACATGTCCCTTTGGTCACATTATTTTCAGTATTTTCTAAGGGTACCATCATTTTTGTCCAGGCCTGTTCCATGAGTTTATTTTTTTAAATAATTCTGTTGATGCATGGTTGAAAAACAATGTTTGACTTTCATTGGTTAACATTCATAGAATTTTTTTTAAATTATTACTTTTGTCAGATTAAAGTTATTTATGTGACCATTGTGAGTTTTTCTTTCATTGACTGAAGGGTACCAACAATTTTGTCCACGTGTCTATTTAAGTCACGCTCTGACACCACGATGTCGCCAGTTTCTGCACTTCCGCATTCTCGCAAGGCTGACGTCATATACACCACCGCTCGCCTCGATGCTATCCTCGTAATACATTTCCAGCATCTGCACTTGGATCCACCACGCCCCCTACGAAAACGCCTGAGCCTGACAAAAAGAGAGAGAGCACTCTTAAAAGAAAAAAAAAAAAAAAAAAAAGAGTTAACCCTACATCTGCGTTCGTGTCTCAGTATTGCACAACCATGACAGATGAACGGACCCTCCAGGACGCAGCAGGGACACCCCTGCCTGATGATGAATCCCCAATGCTTGAATATGTCCGAGGCCAGCAGCATGAGATTGATAGCTTGGCACAAGCGGTGAATGATCTAGCACAATGTGTTAGTCAGCTCGTGACCATTCGATCTCCCGCTCCCTCTCGACGCTCCGCACCATCACCGCCGCGCCCCACTCCTCCGGAAAGATATGCTGGGAATCCGGACGTGTGTAGGCAATTCCTCCTCGCCTGTGAGCTGTGAGCTCCTCGCTGAGTATCCAGACATGACGGAAAGGCAGAAGATAAGCTTCGTTACCCAACAGCTCACCGGTTCAGCGATGGACTGGGCTACGGCGGTCTGGAACGCCGGCGGGATCACCACTTCCAGCCACGACCGGTTCCTGACATCCTTTCACACAGTCTTTGATCATCCCGATCACGGGAAATCGGGAGAGCAACAACTGCTGAGGCTGCGACAAGGGAACTCCACGGTCGCGGACTATGCAGATTAAAAATCAAATTCAGAGTGTTAGCCATGGAGAGTGGCTGGTGCGACCGGAGCTTGTTAGCCAGGTTTCAAGATGGGCTGCCTGTCAATCGACGCTTGTATCGAACTGGCTATCAAGCTCGACCAGCACCTTCGCGGCCAAAGACGTCACCTTCCTTCGATGGCTCCGGGGAGACGTCAGGAATTCACTCGCCGCGTAGCACTGCGCGAAGGGGCTCAACCTGAGCCCATGGAAGTGAACACGTCACGCCTGACGGCACATGAGAGACAGCGCCGGCTGACGTCCAGCTTGTGCCTGTACTGTGGGGGGGATTCTCATCTAATCAGCACTTGCCCGCTACGAAAAGTAACACCACAAACACCACTTCGCACTCACCACTCTTTTTGTCTAAAAGCACAAATGACTTATGGTACTCACTCCTTGTCTATTTTCCCCTCATAGAGTCCGGGTCGGCTGGAAATTTTATCTCCTCCGCTCTCATTTCCTCGCTGCGAGCTCCTGTGTCGAAGCTTCAGTATCCTATCGCAGTTAAGGCTCTGGATGGCCAAAATCTAAAACAATTGCCTTTTGAGCTAATCTCCGCGCCCCTCCATTTAACTTTTCCCGGTCATACCGAGGAATTAAAATTTTTTGTACTCCCTCAGTCAGACCAGTCCGTCGTGCTGGGTCTACCCTGAGTCAGCTCTCACAATCCTTTTTTTTTATTATTATTTTTTTATTGAACAATTATCATACATAAACATATCAAAAACAAAGAATTAAATGTATTATTTATAGATCAAAATGAAAAGAAAACTGAAAAACTCCCCACCCACTCCGAACATACACTAAAACCTACACAAACACACACACACACACACACACACCCATGCATCCTTCAGCTCAAACGAATCTGTGTGAAATAGATTGGTCATGCACACACTCCGATGCATGACCCAGTTTGGGTAATTATTCAGGCAACACCTGTAAGTTTGCAAAATAAGCAATAAATGGTTGCCATTTGTGAAAAAATATTAGTAGAACCTCTCAGTGTATATTTTATCTTCTCTAGTTTAAGAAAAAATAATAAATCTTTAATCCACTGAGAGACAGTGGGACAATTAACGGACTTCCAATGTAAAAGTATGGAACGTCTAGCCAACAATGATGAGAAGGCGATAACGTCTTTATGTGTAGAACTCAAAGGAACTGAATCATCTGTAATGACAAATATAGCAGTTAATGGACATGGCTTCAACTGTACCCCAAGTATAGTGGACATGAGATTGAAAAAACCTGTCCAAAAGTTGAGCAGGTTTGGGCACAAAAAGAACATGTGACTTAAATTACAGGGAGAGGCACAGCACCTGTCACATCTATCCTCAACATCAGGAAATATTTCAGCTAGCCTTGATTTGGAATAATGGATTCTGTGCAAAACCTTAAAGTGAATAAGACTGAGACGGGCGCAAGAAGAGCTGGAGCGTATTCTGTCTGTGGCTTTCTCCCAACATTCTTCACTCAACTGCAATCCCAATTCATTTTCTCAAGCAGATCTGGTTTTAGTGATTTTACAATCACCAAAAGATAAAATAAAATAATATACTCTTGATATCACACCTCACTGATACGGATTAAATGTCAGAATTTCCCAGGGCTGCTTGGGAGGTATAGATGGAAAATTGGGAAAACACTTGGATACAAAGCTGCGAACTTGTAGGTAACGAAAAAAATTAGCTGCAGGCAACTCATACTCCGAGGACAGACTAGCAAAAACTTTTAAATACTCCATCTTCATATAAATGATAAAAATCTGTGATGCCTTTGTCATGCCATGATGAAAATGCTGAATCTATAAGTGACGGTGGAAACAAATGATTTTTATGTAATGGACCCATTGCAGACGCAGATCCAAATTTAAAGTGCCGTCTAAACTGATACCAAATCTTCAGTGTATTAAGTACCACTGGGTTATCAGTGTATTGAGCGGGTTTGATTGGAAAGGAAGTGCAAAGTAATGCCAATAAACAGGATGGTTTAAAAGACAATAACTCTAATTTGCACAATGGGGATTCAGATGAGTTTATCCAAAAATGTAATTTTTGAATATGTGCTGCCCAGTAGTAAATTTGAAAGTTAGGCAGAGCTAGTCCACCACTAAGTCTACATCTCTGTAGTAAGGTCTTACGGATTCTAGGAGGTTTCCCAGCCCAAAGAAAAGAGATTATGATTTTATCCAAGGAATCAAAAAAATACTTAGGAAGAAATAACGAAAGAGACTGAAAAAAATAAAGAAATTTAGGAAGAATGGTCATTTTAACTGCATTGATTTTTCCGGTTAAAGAAAGAGGCAAATTGCTCCACCTTTGAAAATCAGATTTCACATTGGAAATAAGAGAGGAGAAGTTGGCCTGAGAACGGTCAGACAGAGAGCGAGTCACTGTAATACCAAGATATTTAAAGCCTGAACAATTGAGTTTAAAGGGCAGGTTTAGATGCTGAAGTTGTAAAGCACTATTATTGACCGGGTAGTATTCACTCTTATGCAAATTTAGTTTATACCCCGAGAAAGAACCGAAATTCTCCAAAATAGTTAAAATAACAGGAATATAGGCTGCAGGATCAGTCACATATAACAACAAGTCATCGGCATATAAGGATAATTTTTGCTCCAACCCATTACGAATAATACCTTTAAAAGCAAGAGAAGATCTAAGCTTAATAGACAATGGTTCAATAGCAAGGGCAAAAAGCAATGGTGACAGGGGACACCCCTGCCGGGTACCACGTCCAAGAGTAAAATAATCAGAGGTTATATCATTTGTGTGAACACTAGCTTGCGGGGATTTGTAAAGGAGGCGAATCCAAGAAATAAATTTATCACCAAACCCAAATTTCTTTAATACTGCAAACAAGTATTCCCACTCAACCCTATCAAAAGCTTTCTCAGCATCCAGAGAGATTACAGTAAATTATATTAAAAAGTGTACGAGTATTAAAAAACAAATGCCGTCCTTTTATGAAACCGGTCTGCTCCTCAGATATAACATGTGGTAATACATCCTCTAAACGGGATGCAAGTAGTTTAGCCAGCACTTTCACATCAGCATTTAGCAATGATAATGGCCTATATGATCCACACTGAAGGGGATCCTTTCCCTTCTTAAGAAGAAGAGCAATTGAGGCTTGATTAAAAGTAGATGGTAATGAGCCCTTGTCTAAGGATTCATTGAACACGCCAAGAAGCAATGGTGCCAATTTATCTATAAACTTTTTTATAAAACTCAATTGGAAAACCGTCTGGGCCTGGAGCTTTATTAGACTGCATTGCCTTAATTGAAACTATGTCTTCTTCAAGCGATAATGAAGAGTCTAAGTCCTTTACAGATATTAATATCAATAACAGGAATATCAATACCTCGAAGGAAATCATTCAATTTTAGATCTTCTTTAAGGCATTCTGTCATGATCCACGCCTGTCAGCCTGTTTTTTCCCACGCTGTCACTCTCCATGTGCCCATGTTTTCTTTTTGCTGTCATATGTCCTTTCCCACGCCCCCACTTCCGCCTTGTCTGCACATCTGTCTCTCATCCTCCATTGATTACTCCAGTGATTTAAGCATGCGCTGCGCGCTGCTTAAATCGCTGGATTATTGAATGTCTTCTGCTTCGATTTTCGCGCGTTTTGTTTTGCTGTCTTCACGTTGCCAAGTAGTTTCGTTTTCTCGTTTCACGCCTCTTGCCTTCCGTTTTGGATTTGTCGCCTCGCTGTTTGATTTCCCGGCTTTGATCTTGCGCTTCCTCGTTTTGACTACGGCTTTTGTTTTATGTGTTTTGGATTTTCGCCTCGCTGTTTGATTTCCCGGGTACCGATTTAATGCTTCCCTTTTTGACTACGGCTCTCGCTTTGTGTTTTTGCCTTGACGTCACGCTGATTGATCTTCCGGCTTTTGACCCGCGCTTTCGTTTTCCGACCTCGCTTCAGTTTAACGCTTCTACTATTCATCTGCACTTGGATCCACCTCGTTTCACCTCGCCTCGTGACACATTCAGATTTATAAAGCGAGGAGTAGTATGATTTAAAAACTGCATTGATCTCTCTGGGATCAGTAGTGATAATATTTAAGTCATTTTTAATTTGCGATATTAGGCGTGAGGCAGTTTGTCGTTTTAGCTGATGTGCTAACAATCTACTTGATTTATCACCATATTCATAATACGCTCCCGAGTCTGTAACAACATACGTTCTGTTTCTTTTTGTTGAAAGAAGATCAAATTCTGTTTGTAAATCAATGCGTTGCTTGTACAACTCCGGAGAAGGATTAGATGCATAAATATGGTCGAGTTTACCAATAGCAGATGTGAGTTAGTTGAGCCTGGTCCTGCAGCGTATGAGATGATTTGCCCTCTAAGATAAACCTTGAGAGTTTCCCATAATAACGAATAAGAAGTGGACTCAACATGGTTAAATAATAAAAATTCATCAATAGTGTTAGAAATGAATGTACAAAACTCTTTGTTCGCTAAAAGAAGAGAGTTAAACCGCCAAGACGATGGGGTCTGTTTATGCATTGATAATTGTATATCCAGTGATGAGGGAGCATGGTCAGAAATTACAATACTTAAATAATCTGAAGACACGACAGACGGATTAAGATGACTGTCAATGAAAAAAGAATCAATTCTAGAATATGAATGATGCACCTGAGAAAAAAATGAGAATTTTTTATCTACAGGATTACGGAATCTCCATGGGTCTACAAGGCCATTCTGTGACATGAAATAAAAAAATATTTTAGACATGGCAGACTGGGACACAACGCGAGAACTAGAGCGGTCCAAAACTGGATCAGAAACACAATTTAAATCTCCCCCAAAAAATATCAAGAGGGGGTTTAAGCAGGGAAGGTTACTAAGTAAATTATTCGCAAAATCTGGATCATCGAATTTTGTAGCATAGACATTTACCAACAAGACCTTGGTCTGAATTAGTGTGCCTGCAACAATAAGATATCTGCCATTTCTATCAGCAATTATATGGTTAGGTGAAAACTTTATCTTTTTGTTTACTAATATGGCCACACCCTTTGACTTAGAATTAAAATTAGAATGAAAACTCTGACCTATCCAGGGACGGAGAAGCCTATGATGATGCTTAACTTGAAGATATATTTCTTGTAAAAACACTATATCAGCATGTAAACGTTTCAGGTGATTAAATACTCTGGATCTTTTAATTGGGTTACCCATACCTCTGATGTTCCAGCTAAGAAAACGGACAGGTGTACCATTCCGAGCTAAACTTAGGCCTACAGAGGAACTAGCCATTTATCAAAAAAAAAATTTGAAAAATTCTAAAGATTCGCAAAGAGCCAGAAGGATGACGCCCCCCTCCCCCCACATGCATGCACACACACATACACACACACACACACACACACACACACACACACACACACACACACACACACACACATAAACAAACATAAAACACAAATCTCGGAGAGTGAGCTCAATGTAAAAGGGAAAAAGAGAAAAAACAAACAAAAAGGCTCCCACAGATTAAATAGAACAAAAATAATGCACAAGTGAAAGTGACTTAATTCTCATCCCCAGCTTACAAGAAAGTATTGATAAACGATTACCATCTTGAAAGAAGAACAAGAAAAAAAGAAAAGAGAGAAAAACAACAGCAACAATAAATATTTGGTTCTCAAGACGACCTAGGAGCTAGAGTGCAATATACCAAGATAAGACACTAACTTTGCTAAATTAGAATCTTGCATAGACAGACGTAGCATCAGAAAATGTAAACAGATCACACATTTCGCTTTAAAAAAGGAGAAAGAAAAAAAAAACCCTTTTCAACAATAAAACAATTAAAATTATAACAATTACAATTAAATATATGACCTATTTAAAACACTACGAGTGAAATTCACGCCGTTTGCATAGTTTTAATGTAGTCTTTTGCTTCATCAGCCGAAAGAAAATCTTTTCCTACACCATTGTAGGTTATCCGCATCCGCGCTGGATAAAACAGGCCGTAGCGCACACCCTCAATGCCACGGAGTTGTCGCCGAACCTCATTAAAAGAAGCACGAGCTTTTGCAATTTTGCCTGTGTGGTCGGGGAAAACAGAAATTCTCAATTGCTTGAATTTAATCTGCTTTAACTCTCTGGTCCGACGTAAAACATCAAGGCATTCACCGTGGTAGTGAAATCTGGCCACAACGGCTCGAGGTCGTTCACCAGGTTTTGGTACAGGCTGTAGAGTGCGGTGAAATCTATCCAAGGTCGGCTCCTTCTCCAGGCTGAGCACCTCTTTAAGCAATGCAGCGATAATAGAGGTAGTGCAGCTGTTAGGACCCTCAGGAACACCGATTATGCGAACATTATTACGACGCGATCTGGCATCCAAATCTTCGCATTTATTATCCAGTTTAACCAAATCTGCAGTAAGATGTTGTATCTTGCTTTGCATTGCAGTGATGTCATCGATACAATCAGAGAGCGAGCGCTCCATCTCATCTACAGTACTCTTTAGCGCAGACAGTCCGGCATCAATGGCGGCCTTATCATTAGCCAGTTGTGTCATTACAGCCTGTAACTCCGATTTGATTGTGGACAAGTCATCCCCCAAAGCAGCACGCAGTTCCGCCTTAAAAATATCCGCAATTTCGTTCCTCAAAGATGACAATATTTTGAGCTTCAGCGCACTAGTGTCAATCACAGAAACTGCCTGGTGAATGGTGGGGTCAGCACGCGCGGCGAATCATGCGAAAGTGAGGCCGTGACCTGTGGATTAGGCCTCAATTGTGACTGTTGTGCTACGGGTTTTAGTATTTTTACCGGACATTGTAACCACCTCTAAAGATGAATATACAAATAAAACTGTTAAAACTGGAAAGAATAACAGTGAAATTAAAACTGGAAAGCACAATTTAATAACAATTTTAACAATAATCCTCCGGAGCCTCCCAAAACACGTCTACTCCATTACGAGCTCAACAGCGCCCCACCTCTCACAATCCTAATTTTGATTGGGCTAGTTCTCGTATCATATTCTGGGCACCATGATGCGCTAAACTATGTTCCCCGTCGACATTGACGATCCAAACAACATCCATTGAAAATCCAAGCGCCCAAGTATCTACTCGTGTGCCATCTGAGTACGATAATTTCAAAGACGTATTTAGTGTTAGGGCAGCTGCACGACTTCTCCCTCATCGACCGTGGGACTGACTCTACGTGAGCAAGGCACTCCAGCAGGGGCTCATCAGCAGGTCCACATCTCCCGCTTCAGCAAGTTTTTTCTTTATTGAAAAAAAAGGTGGGGGATTATGCCTCTGTATTGATTACCGTGGTCTCAATGCAGTGACCATAAAATATAAGCACCCACTGCCACTGGTTCCGGCCGCTGTCGACCAACTCCGCGGCGCCTCCATCTTCACCAAACTTGATCTCCGCAGCGCTTATAATCTCGTTTGTGTGCGTAAGGGCGATGAATGGAAGACTGCGTTTAGCACGACATCGGGGCATTATCAATACAGTGTAATGGCTTATGGACTGGTAAACGCACCTGCGGTGTTTCAGTGGTTTATGAATGACGTGTTCAGGGATATGTTGAGCCATTTCGTGATAGTATACCTGGATGATATCCTGGTATACTCGCGGTCATATCCCGAACACGTCCATCATGTATTCTCTGTCCTTCACCGTCTACGCAAACACGGGCTCTTCCACAGGAAGGAGGTTCCTGCTATCGCATAGGGCCACAGGGGGTCGAAATGGAGATGACCAAGGTCGAGGCAGTACAACAATGGCCGGAACCAAGGTCAGTTAAAGCACTACAAAGTTTTCTGGGGTTTGCTCATTTTTATCGGCGATTTATTCGGGGCTTCAGCATGGTGGCAGCACCGCTTACAACTTTGTTGAAAGGGAAACCGAAACTCCGCAAGCAGCATTTCAGCGGGTAAAATCAAATTCTCCATCCTTTATCACCGCGCCTATCTTAAAAATATCCGACCCAGGAGACTTCCGGTTGAGTTTTATGGAGTAAGACGTGAGTTTGGGAGCTCCCGCCGATTTCGATTAAAATTGTTATTCATTCGCGCTTTGTGGCCATAATTTTAGTCCTGTTTTATTCTCTAGTTCGTTGTGTTGAGAAGTTTTATTCGATACTGGCTGCAAAAAATATTAAAACTCGCAGTAATATTTAAGCACAACTGAGGCCTAGTTTGCAAACTGTGACCACATCCTCGGGTGAGTTGTCCTCACCTGTAAAGGCCCCCTCGAGCCAAGCTAATTCTGATATGGATGCTCTTTAGGTCGAGTTGTTGGCCTTGCTGAAGATATCACGGATATTTTTAAAAAAGAACTTCAGGATATTCTCGATGAGGCTTTGTCTACCATTAAGTTCGACTTGCAAGCAGTGAAGATGCAGTTGGCGATTGATAAAGCTGCTAATGATGCCACAGTGTCCGAGCTAAAAGGTATGGTCAGGGAGATGGAGCACGCACTCACTGTGTGCTCGGATGACATAATTGAGATGGAAAATACTATCAAGTGCCTCACAGCTAACGTAGCCAAGCTGGAAAATAAATGTGAATACTTGGAGTCTAGGACGCGGCGTAACAATGTTAGGATAGTGAATTACGGAGGGCCCTGACACGTGCACCACTGCTGCTGTAGCCTCCTTGCTAAAGGAAGCATTTAATCTGGAGAAAGAGCCGCTTTTGGACCGTTCCCACAGGACTCTCCAACCCACACCCAAGCCCGGCGACCGTCCGCGAGCCATTGTATGCAGGTTTCATTACCACACCGACTATGTTGGCATTTTACGGTGCGCTAGAGAACGCCGACAGATTAAAGTTGGAGACCAGACCATCTCAGTCTTTCCTGACTACACTGCCAAGATGCTGCATTCGACATGATCAGGCAGCAACTCCGTGGCATTGAGGGTGTTCGGTATGGCCTGTTTCATCCAGCGCGACTTCGCATCACATATAAGGGTGTTGAGAAGAACTTTGATTCAGCGGAGGAAGCCAGTGATTATGTCAAAATCACTTTGATTTCTGGGAGAGCCTCAATAGCTTGTCAGTTTGGTGCTGTAATGCTGCTAAGTGTTTACGCTATCATTAGGTTTAACACTGCCTGCGCATTGTTTTTTTTAGTGTGCTGCGCTAGTTTCTGTGTCTTTTTTTCTTTTTCCACTGTTATATAAATAGACTGAATTATACATCATACGCTTGTACTTCGGATCAGCCCAGCACAATCTTTTCTATGCTCACTTTGCATTTATTTGCACAGGTCTTGTTTATTTGTATTTTTACGTGTATTTACCTAATCTGTGGTAATTTGATTTGTGATATTAAGGTGACCACGTTTGTTGTTTTTCGGTATGCTCACCTTCTGAGGAAATAATTCTTTGTACTGTGAGTTTTTTGTGTGTGTGTGTGTGTGTATGTATATATATACAGATGTGTGACGCACCTCACGGCGACAGTATGTAGTTGCTGGCTTTTACTACTGAGTGGCACTATATAACTATAGACCGACGCGTCAGACCTTATTTCATTCTCTCAAGGATTAATGAGCCGCAGCTCCTTTAGAGCTGCACGTGGTAGCGGATAAAATCAAGTGTAACATTGTACTTAAACTAATTCATAATAACAGTACTAAAATTACAGCACAAATGTAGAATTAAAATTTATTAGTATCGAATTTAATCAAAGTAAATGTTAACACAGTGAGCCTTTAGATTTTATCATGTGTAATTAGAAAGCCTACGTGTGTACACTGTAAACCCAAATGTTCAAAGCAATTAAACACATTGAGTACTGTTAACCTAAATAATTGAATGAGTAATAATTTTGAGTACATAAGTAACAATACCTTAAGTAAAACTTCCAATAATGTAAAACCTATAGAGCACCTGTGGTGCAGTAGTAAGTGCTTTGCCTGCCATGCGGAATGCCTCGTGTTTGATTACTGTGCTGGATGGTCTGCAACTATTTTTTATTTTTATTTGTTCAACAAACTCAAAAATTGATAGTTCTGTTTACTTAAAATTGGAAACATCATTAATTTAAAAAAAATTACGTAACTGATTACCTCAAATATTTGGAGTTTTGCCAACTTAATCGGGTTTACAGTGTAGGGTTTTGGGTCATCTTAAATTTTGTGTTCTTTAAATTTGTAGTAGATAATAAATAAATTAAACTAAATGACTATAAAATTAAAACATTGTCAGAACGTGCTATAGCCGTTTCTTATTTGCTTCAAATTTAAACAAAGTAAATGTATACTTGTGTCACAGCGTGCGCCCAAATCAATATCACTCCTCACTCACTCTGAAGCTCACTAGGTAGGCGGCCTAGGTGCACACTGCAGGTATGTGAAGAAGTGGGGCCGCCTAACTAGGCACAACTGGTGAGCTATCGGCGCTAATGATCCCGAGCTTCTCTCCGCGCTATGAAAGACAGTGGGGAGTGTATCTCGGGGTCTTTTGGGGGAAACTGGACTTTAAAAAGCATCTCGCTGTGGAGTTTACTAAGGAGAGTGGCACGCGAGAGGGGTGATGTGACGCGCCCCAGAGACTTTAAAAAGGGGAATGTCGCCCTTTGATCTCCGTGAGAGGACAGCGTGTGTACAAGCCTTTATAAGACTCCACTTTTATTTAAGTGCACTCACAATGACGAAAAACCCTTATGATTTTTTAAATAATGAAAGTAAACAGGGTGCGCTAACTTGAGCGCGTCAGAAAATGAACCGAAACTCCGTGTATACTCGCCTCACATACGTGAAAAATATATACTTATAAAAAGTGAAATGTCTGCTTTTATGTAAATTATAAATTTGTAAATTCTATGTATGTAGTGGTCTGCTTTCTGTGTGTTTTGGTGTGTGTGTGTGTGTGTGTGTGTGGGGGGGGGGGGGGGGTCACCTGAGAGATGTCAGTAGGTCTTACATATTCATGAAAAGTCGTGGATTATTCAGTGAAACAGAGGCTATGCTGACGAAAGTTAGGCATATCAGTCAGTCAATTTTAATATTTTATTTAAAAAAGAAATACCAAAGAAAATTGTGTATAGAGTGATTAAAATAATACAATTCCTTATTATGATAGGGAAAATCTCAATGTCTTCCATTCCAGGGATTAAAAACGGTAACAATGTCAATTTTAGAATCTGGAATGCAGAAGATGAAATTTAAAAAGAGGCCTGAAGCACTGCAGGTCTTCAGAAGAGCCTCAGATCCAAGAGGGTCTTAAAGTGGGGAGGGGTGCATTTTAGTTTCTCTGAATGTATAGGTGAGAACCGCTGATTCACACCTGGGGAGGGGTAAATTATTTGCATTTCAATGTTGTCTGACATTATAAAGCACAGACAGTAACCCTAAAACATGATTATCTTCATCACTACACAGTAAACCCTAATGCGCAATGTAATTAAACACATTAAGTACTGTTAACTTAAATAATTGAATGAGTAATAATTTTGAGTATTCAAAACTTTTTGGTATTTATGAGTTTGTAGAACTGACACTTTCCAAGTTAGCTGAACAAATTCAACAAACTTAAAAATTGTGATGTAACTGATTACCTAAAATATTTTGAGTTTTGCCAACTTAATCGGGTTTACAGTGCAACAGACCCCGAGCTACACTCCCCGCTGTATTCATTAGCTGCGATAGCTCACCAGCCGTGCCTAATTTCGTGGCCCTGCTCCTTCGCGCACCAGCAAAAGGAGACTCCGCCTAGCTAGTGAGACAACTTGTAACACAGTAACAATTATATTTTGAAAATCAGTTACATCACATTTTTAAATAAATTATGTTCCAATTTTAAGTAAACAGAACTATCAATTTTTGAGTTTGTTGAACAAATAAAAAAAATAGTTGCAGACCATCCAGCACGGGAATCAAAAAGCTCATTAAAATCTCGGGATCATTAGCGCCGATAGCTCACCAGTTGTGCCTAGTTAGGCGGCCCCGCTTCTTCACATACCTGCAGTGTGCACCTAGGCCGCCTACCTAGTGAGCTTCAGAGTGAGTGAGGAGCGATATTGATTTGGGCGCACGCTGTGACACAAGTATACATTTACTTTGCTTAAATTTGAAGCAAATAAGAAACCGCTATAGCACGTTCTGACAATGTTTTAATTTTATAGTCATTTAGTTTAATTTATTTCGGTATTATCTACTACAATTTTAAAGAACACAAAATTTAAGATGACCCAAAACCCTATACTGTAAACCCGATTAAGTTGGCAAAACTCCAAATATTTGAGGTATTCATTTACATCACATTTTTAAATTAATGATGTTTCCAATGTTAAGTAAACAGAACTATCAATTTTTGAGTTTGTTGAACAAATGAAAAAAAAAAATTACGCAGACCATCCAGTACAGGAATCAAACCCGGGACTTTCCGCATGGCAGGCGAAGCACTTACCACTGCGCCACAGGTGCTCTATAGGTTTTATACTGGTGGAAGTTTTACTTAAGTTATTGTTACTTACGTACTCAAAATTATTATTCATTCAATTATTTAGGTTAACAGTACTCAATGTGTTTAATTACTTTGAGCATTAGGGTTTCAAGTGTAGTCTACTTGTTTTAATGTTCAACTTCAATGTTTTTTTTTTACTCATTATTGTACAGCAAATATCAATAGCTCTGATTCAGATTTTTCATGCTTGTTTTATAAAATACACAGATGTGGAAATTACCATTACTGTAGTATTTCTTTGATACGGCATATTGTTTTGACTTTTTTGTGATTTAATTCTTTTTTAAAAACCGAGATGACGGTCATTTCACGAATTACTTTGAAATGCAAGTGATTTATTTTGGCCGCTGTCGTTTTGTCGCGGCGGTGAGCACGGCAGTAATAGACATTCCCCTCTTTACACCTCTGTAACGTGTTTATTGTTACACGCACACAGTTATACAGTGTGGAAGTCGGTGGGAGGTTTTTTCTCTTTTTTTCTCTTGCTTTTGTTTGTTTTGTTTGGACCCCGGTTAGTCCATTCACTTTGCTGGATTATTTTTGTTATTTTGGGAAACACTGCTGTCTCCTTTGTTCTGTAGTCATGTGGAGACTTTGGGTGTATTTGTGTTTAGGGGTATTTGGGGGAGGAGGTTGTCCCATTTCGGCTCTTTACGGCCACTGGCATTTTGGTTGTTGTGTTTTTTTTTTTCTTTTTGAATGGTTAATAGCAACATAGATCCTAGCATTGCCGGGTCAGGCATGCCTCTTAGATTCATTAGTTGGAATATCAGAGGTATGGGTAACCCTGTTAAGAGATCTAAGGTTTTCACACACTTGAAACGTCTAAATTCTGATATTGCATTTTTACAGGAGACTCACCTACGTATTAAAGATCATAATAGATTACATTGCCCTTGGGTAGGTCAGATCTTTCACTCAAACTTTAATTTGAAAGCTAGCGGAGTTGCCATTCTCATTAATAAGAAAGTTCAATTCTTATCGACTAATGTTATCGCTGACAGGAATGGTAGATACATCATTGTTGCTGGTACACTAATGCAAAAAAAGGTTTTGTTGGTAAATGTATATTCCCCGAACTTTGATGATGCTGAATTCGCTAATAGATTGTTGAGTAATATCCCCTTCTTGAATACTCATTTGCTGATCCTCGGTGGTGTAACATCTGTACCTCCACCGCTCAGGGGAATAAGATCAAGTTCCCTGGATTACTGAGTTGATGCTTTGTCCCCACCTAGTGTGTCTATGTATGTACTACCAGCACTTAAGCACTAAACACGAGCACCTGTGAATCCCTTGTGTGTCTGACTATTTATTCCAGTCGAACCCGTAGGGCTTCGCCTGTTCACTGTGATGCACGTCTCAAGTCTTCATCCGGTTGTCATAAAGAACCTAATGTTTGTGTCTACTTTTCCCCTCTCACTCCCAGGACTGAACGGTGTCTGCAGGTGTGGGATACTTTGAGGAAAGGGAATCCTCAACCAGTCGCAGGGACTTTGCAAGTGTTTCATTTCGCTGTTTTCTCCTCACGTGTGAGAGTTTTTTGTTTACCCACCTGCAGACTGGGAAGGGTGTTTCGGACCGCAGAGCGAGTCCAGAGACTTTTTGTGTGTAAGAACGAAATAAATATATACTTTGGGAACCTGGAATCTGCATCTGCGTCTGATTCTTCTCGGGGAGACATGACAGATGAACAGGCCATTCCCGACGCAGCAGGAACCTCTCTACCTGAGGAGGATGCACCAGTTCTGGATTACATAAGGGGCCAACAACACGAGATTGACGGGTTGGCCAGAGCGGTGAATGACCTGGTTCGTGGGATGGAGCAGCTCATGCACCGATTACCCTCTCTCTGCTCTCCTGGGTCGCACTCCGCACCGCTACCACCACATCATAACCCCCCAGAAAGGTATGATGGAAATCCGGAGGGGTGCAAACGGTTTCTCCTGGCCTGTGAGCTGTGGCTCGCGGAATATCCGGACATGACGGAACTGCAGAAGATCAGCTTCGTCATTCAACAGCTCACAGGGGCAGCGATGGATTGGGCAGCGGCAGTTTGGAGCGCAGGCGGGATAGCTGCGATGAATTACCAAATATTTCTCTCGGAGTCTTCGATCACCCCGATCAAGGTAGAACGGGGGAACAACAGTTGCTGAGGCTGAAACAGGGGACTGCCACCGTCGCGAATTATGCGATCCGGTTTCGGGTACTGGCTGCGGAGAGTGGATGGTGTGACCGCAGTCTCCTGGCAAGGTTCCGAGATGGTTTACAACCCAAAGTACAACTGGAACTAGCCTGCCGGGACACGAGAATGTCATTGGATGAATGCATCACGCTGGCAATCAAACTGGATCAGCACCTCCGTAGCCAGAAACGACACCTTTCCCCGAAACCTACTGCCAAACGGTCTGAGTTCAACCGCCGTTCTACCCTCAGCACCCCCGCGACGGAACCCCGGGAAGGTACTCCGGGAGAACCTATGGACATTGGCACCTCCCGCCTAACTGCCCAGGAGAGAAGGCGACGAATCCAATCGGGGCTGTGCTTATACTGTGGGGGGGACAAACATCTCATAAACCACTGCCCGTTACTACAAAAAGTAACACACATCACACCACCACGAGCACTTCATTAATTTTGTGTAAAGGCATAATTATTGTATTTTAACCGTTCTTTGTGTGTTTTCCCCCTTATAGATTCCGGGTCGGCTGGAAATTTTATAACTTCTTCTCTTCTTTCCTCGCTACAGGCTCCCCTGTCGAAGCTACCATCCCCTATCGCAATTAAAGCTCTGGATGGTCATAACCTTAGACACTCGCCTATTAAACAAATATCTGCGCCACTTCGATGAACTTTTCCCGGTCACTCTGAGGAATTAAAATTCTTTGTACTCCCTCGGTCAGATCATTCCGTCGTGTTGGGTCTACCCTGGCTCAGTTCTCATAATCCCAATTTTTTGCATCCTATCCTGGGCCCCTAGATGTGCTAAAACGTGTATACCTCCGGCATTGACGGTTCAAACCACCTCGAGTGAAAGCCCGCGAGCCCTAGTATCAACAAATGTACCATCAGAGTATGCACAAGACGTGTTTCAAGACGTGTTTAGCATTAGGGCGGCTGCACGACTTCCCCCTCATCGGCCATGGGACTGCGCGATAGAGATTTTGCCGGGGACAGCACAGCCGAGCTCACGTATTTACCCATTGTCCGTGGAGGAGACACGGGCTATGGAGGAATACGTGAGTGAAGCTCTCCAGCAGAGTCTCATCAGTAGGTCCACGTCACCCGCCTCGGCAGGTTTTTTCTTTATCGATAAGAAAGGGGGGGGGCTTACGCCCCTGTATTGATTATAGAGGTCTCAATGCAGTAACAGTAAAATACAAGCACCCACTGCCGCTGGTACCGGCCGCAATCGACCAACTCCGAGGCGCCTCTATTTTTACTAAACTCGACCTCCGCAGCGCCTATAATCTCATTCGTGTGTGGAAAGGCGATGAATGGAAGACTGCGTTTAGCACGACATCAGGCCATTACCAATATAATGTGATGGCTTATGTATTGGTAAACGCACCTGCGGTGTTTCAGGGGTTCATGAACGACGTGTTTAGGGATATGTTAAGCCGGTATGTTATAGTGTACTTGGATGATATCTTGGTATACTCTCGGTCATATTCCGAGCACGTCCAACATGTAACTGCCGTCCTTCATCGACTGCGCAAACATGGGCTCTATGCAAAGGCGGAGAAGTGCGAGTTCCACAAGAAGGAGGTTGCATTCCTCGGCTACCGCATAGGGCCACAGGGGGTCGAAATGGAGACGACCAAGGTGGAGGCGGTGCAACAATGGCTGGAACCCCACTCGGTAAAAAGGGCTACAGAGTTTTCTGGGTTTCGCTAACTTTTACAGACGCTTTATTCGAGGATTTAGTATGTTGGCAGCGCCGCTCACAACCCTCCTAAAGGGGAAGCCTAAGCGTCTGCGTGAATTTCCACCGGAGGCACGCAGAGCCTTTCAATATCTAAAAACGGCATTCACCACGGCACCGATACTAAAAATCCCCGACCCGACCAAGCCTTTTTTGATCGAAGTCGATGCCTCCGAAGTAGGGATTGGAGCGGTGCTGTCGCAGCGTCATGGCAACCCAGAGAAACTCCACCCCTGCGCTTTCTTCTCGCGTAAACTAACACCTGCCGAGCGCAACTATGATATCGGCAATCGCGAACTGCTAGCCGTAAAAGCGGCGTTAGAGGAGTGGCGGCACTGGCTAGAGGGAGCCGAACACCCATTCGTAGTATTAACCGATCATCGCAATTTAGCGAAAAGATTAAACCCTCGCCAAGCCCACTGGGCGCTGTTCTTTACTCGCTTCCGCTTCACTATCCCATATCGTCCCGGGTCCAAAAATAAAAAAGCGGACGCGTTATCCCGATACTACACAGCTTCTGAGGAAACCTCGTGGTGGCACCGATCATGTGGAACCTCGACTCGGAGATCGCACAGGCGGCACGGTCTCACGCCGCGCCGCGACAATGCCCTCCAGGAAGAACCTACGTGCCGATGTCACTACGAGAGCAGGTAATCACCCAAGCACACACTAGTGTAGCAGCCGGGCACCCCAGAACAGTTCGTACCTATAGGCTCTTAGAACCAAAGTACTGGTGGCCTAATATGCGGAGGTCAGTAAGAACAGTGGTTTCATCGTGTGTGGTATGCGCGGCATCTAAAACTCCTAGACACCTGCCGGTTGGTAAATTAATGCCCCTAGCGACGCCAAACAGACCGTGGTCCCATATATCTGTGGACTTTGTCACGGACCTGCCCGTCTCTAAGGGATACACCACCATTCTAGTAGTGATAGATCGGTTTTCCAAGGGATGTAGATATATCCCCTTGCGCTCCTTCCCGTCAGCCTTCCAGGTGGCAGAAGCCCTATTTACAACTGTGTTTCGTTGCTATGGCATCCCGAAGGTATAGTATCCGATCGTGGACCCCAATTTAACGCTGGAGAGCTTTCTTTCAGAAGTTGGGAACCACAGTGAGCCTAACGTCGGGCTATCATCCCGAGTCTAATGGGCAGGCAGAGCGGACTGTCCAAGAACTCGTAAAATATCTTCGAGCATATTGTAGCAGCCGTCAGCACGAATGGGCGGAATGTTTAATCTGGGCGGAATATGCACAGAACTCACTACGTCACTCCGCTACCGGCCTAACGCCCTTCCAATGTATACTTGGGCATCAACCCCCGCTATGTCCCTGGGAGACCACATCCACCGAAGTTCCTATGGTGGATGAGTGGTTCAAAAGAGCGAAAAAAGGATGGGAAGATGCACACACTAAAATCTCTCAGGCAGTTCGTCGCTTTAAGAAATTTGCCGATAGACGACGAAGGGAAAGTCCTCCGCTCCAGGTAGGCGATAGAGTATGGCTCTCGACAAGGGATCTTCACCTGAACCTTCCGTGCCGTAAGCTCACTCCCCGCTATATAGGTCCCTTTCCCATTTTATCTCAAATAAACCCGGTATCTTTTAAGTTACAACTCCCCTCTCACTTACTCATTCATCCTGTCTTCCATATCTCTCTTCTTAAACCAGTGACCCGGGGACCGCTGGACGAGGGTGTGGCAGAACCAGCAACCCCTGGAGCGGTGGAGATTGGGGGCGCTCCGGCGTTTCGAGTCAGTAAGTTGCTAGATTCCCGGAGGAGAGGGGGTTCTCTCCAATATCTGGTGGAATGGGAGGGGTACGGCCCGGAGGAACGGAGCTGGGTGCCGGCCAAAGACATCCTACATCAAGATCTAATCACTGATTTCCATCAGGAAAGGCCGGAACGCCCAGCGCCACGACGTCTGGGCCGTCCCCCTCACCGGCCATCCCATCAGGTTGGTGAGCCTTGACTCCCTTCGGTAAACTGGGGGGGGGGGGGGGGGGGGGGGGGGGGTACTGTAACATCTGTACCTCCACAGCTCAGGGGAATAAGATCAAGTTCCCTGGATTACTGAGTTGATGCTTTGTCCCCACCTAGTGTGTCTATGTATGCACTACCAGCACTTAAGCACTAAACACGAGCACCTGTGAGTCCCTTGTGTGTCTGACTATTTATTCCAGTCGAACCCGTAGGGCTTCGCCTGTTCACGGTGATGCACGTCACGTTTTCCCCTCTCACTCCCAGGACTGAATGGTGTCTGCAGGTGTGGGATACTTTGAGGAAAGGGAATCCTCAACCAGTCGCAGGGACTTTGCAAGTGTTTCATTTCGCTGTTTTCTCCTCACGTGTGAGAGTTTTTTGTTTACCCACCTGCAGACTCAGTCTGGGAAGGGTGTTTCGGACCGCAGAGCGAGTCCAGAGACTTTTTGTGTGTAAGAACGAAATAAATATATACTTTGGGAACCTGGAATCTGCATCTGATTCTTCTCGGGGAGACATGACAGGTGGAGATCTGAATTGTGTTTTTGATCCAATCTTGGATCGATCTAATCCTCGTAATCTGACTCAATCATCTATGTCCAAAATATTTTTAGATTTTATGAAACAGAACAATCTTATTGATCCATGGATATTTTGCAATCCTTCAATCAAAATAATTTCTTTTTTCTCCCAGGTGCACCATTCTTATTCCAGGATTGATTACTTTTTTATTGACAGAACTCTTAATCCGAGTGTTAGTTCTTCTGATTATTATTGTAATATTTGATCATTCACCTCTGCTATTGGATTTTCAATTTTCTACCTATAAACGTAGCCCACCACTTTGGAGATTTAACTCTCTTTTTTGGCAGATAAATTCTTGGAGTTCTTGACCTTTTAATCAAAACGATTCAGTTTCATATTCATTGCTATGGGAGAAACTTAAATGCTACCTGAGAGGTCAAATTATTTCTTATTCTGTTCTTGCTAATAAAAAGATTAATGCTAGGCTTAAAGAACTTACAACGGCGAACCTTGACCAGTTATACACTGAACCCCTCTCCAGAATTACTGAAGCAGAATCTTGATTTGCAAGCAGAATTCAATCGTATGTCAACTAAAGAGGCAGAGCGCTTGTTATTCCGCAGTCGTGGCTCGTATTATGAATATGGCGACAAGGCTAGTCGCTTGTTGGCACATCAATTACGACGACAAGCCACTTCGCGTTTGATACCTAGTATTAAAGCCACTTATGACACTATTACTACTGATCCCTTGGAAATTAATTCTACCTTTAAAACATTTTACTCTTTGTTATATAAGTCTGAATCTCCTAAAGACAAAGCTAAAATGAATTAATTTCTTTATAATCTTTCAAACCCTGTTATTGATACTAATATTGCCGGGCAATTGGACTCCCCATTTTCCGTTGAAGAAGTCAAGTCAAGTCAATTTTATTTATATAGCGCTTTTAACAATTGACATTGTCGTAAGGAGCAGCTTTACACAATAAAAGAAGTTTGTATGCAATGTGTATGAATCAAAATGATAAGATTGTCCCTGATGAGCAAGCCGAGGGCGACGGTGGCAAGGAAAAACTCCCTGAGATGGTAATAGAAAGAAACCTTGAGAGGAACCAGACTCAGCAGGGAACCCATCCTCATCTGGGTGATAACGGAGAGCAGGGATTGATCAGCATAATAATGTGTACTGGAAGTTCAGTATAACAGGAGATGTGTTTAAAATTAAAAGTCCAGTTTGTTCCTGGAGGCTCAGGTAGACTGTAGGAGATTCCAGTCCTGAGCTATCGAACAACTGAAGTCACAGGTCCCCAGAGCATCAATCGATGACAGGACAGTCTTCATGGAAACCATCCCCAGCCACCACACGAATCCAGGCAGACCACACGGGGCATCCATGCAACGAGATCTCCAACCAGAAGCAGGACTTCAGGACGGGTTAGACGGGTCCAGAGGGCAGAGGGGTCTGGATCACTGGCAACTCAGGAGTGACATGTGTAAGGAGAGATGGCAGTTAGGTATGGTCACAGTCAACATGTATAAGGTGAATGTATATTTAGTGCAAAGTGCAAGCAGGGACTCCGGCAGGACTAACTATAACAGCATAACTAAAAGGGAGAGCCAGAAGGAAACACAGACATGAGGGCTCCCTGTGATGTAAAGCAACCAATCACCTCACCGTCAACAAACCTGAGTGATCAATGAGAGTGGGGAAGACAGCATCTAAACATACCAGTTCACCAGAATACTCTACGTCCATGAGTCCCCCAGATCTGCTCCTTTACCTAAGGTTAAGTGCTTTAGTGCCATTTAGTGCTTTAAATGTCAAAAGTAGTATCTTAAAATCGAGGCGAAATTTCACAGGGAGCCAATGCAGTGTAGATAAGATAGGGGACATGTGCTCGTATCTCCCCACTCTCATTTAGTGAGGACTCTCGCTGCTGCATTCTGTACTAACTGAAGCTTGTTTATACACCTAGTTGAACAACCAGACAGTAAGGCGTTACAATAGTCCAACCTAGAGGTGATAAAGGCATGAACTAGTTTTTCTGCATCATTTAGTGACAATATGTTTCTAATCTTGGCAATATTTCTAAGGTGAAAGAAAGCTATCCTGGTGATATCTACATGTGCTTCAAATGAAAGGCTGGAATCTATAATCACACCAAGGTCTTTTACTGTTGCATTTGATGGAACAGAAAGGCCATCTAAAGTTACAGTGTGATCAGAAAGCTTACTTCTAGCTACTTGTGGTCCTATGACCAGAACATCTGTCTTATCAGGATTAAGCAGAAGAAAATTAATTAACATCCAATCTCTTATGTCCTGCACACACTGCTCAATTTTAGCAAACTGGTTTTTCTCATCTGGTTTTGCTGAGACATATAATTGTGTGTCATCAGCATAACAATGAAAACTAATACCATGTTTACGAATTATGTTGCCCAGAGGAAGCATGTAAAGGGAAAAAAGCAGTGGGCCTAAAACTGAACCCTGTGGAACACCAAACTCCACTTCAGAACATGAGGAATGGTCACCATCTAAATCTACAAACTGATAACGATCAGTCAAATAGGATCTGCGCCACAAGATGGCAGTTCCCTTAATTCCTACTACCTTTTCTAATCTGTGAAGGAGAATACTATAATCAATGGTGTCAAAAGCTGCACTGAGGTCCAGTAACACAAGTATAGTGACGCAACCCTGATCAGAGGTCAATAGGAGGTCGTTTACTACTTTAACAAGTGCTGTCTCTGTGCTGTGATGAGGCCTAAATTCTGACTGATACAGTTCATTTATGCTATTTCTGTGTAGATGTGAACATAGCTGCTGTGAATACTACCTTTTCCAGAATCTTGGAGATAAAGGGAAGGTTTGATATCGGCCTGTAATTAGAAAGCTGACTGGGGTCAAGGTCAGGTTTCTTGATTAGCGGTTTAATAACGGCTAATTTAAAGGATTTGGGGACATTCCCACTACTGAGTGAACAGTTAATTACTTTCAACAGGGGTTCTATTATTGCTGGTACTATCTGTTTGAGAAAATGTGTCGGTATAGGATCTAATATACAGGTTGACGATTTTGAAGAAGAGATGAGTGAAATTAGTTCCCTCGCTTCAAGGGGAGTAAAGTATTCTAAGTTCTGATGTGATGTGGTTAGTTCATCTGAATTATTTAAATTGTCTGGTTTCAAAGCCTGAATTTTTTGCCTAATATTTATGATTTTGTTATTGAAAAAGTTCATGAAATCCTCACTACTGCATGATGTTGTTGTGGAGATTTCTGCAGTGGTCATTGTTTTTAGTTAATTTAGCTACGGTATTAAATAAAACTCTCGGGTTGTTTTTGTTATTTTCTATAAGAGTGGAGAGATACGTTGATCTAGCATCACTGAGAGCTTTTTTATAGTTCAGGATGCTCTCCTTCCAAGCTATTTGGAATACTAACAATTTAATTTGGGTCAATTGTTTTTTAGTACCCGTACACTCTTTAATGTTATTTACTCAAAACATCCATCTAAACTTCCTGAACTTGTGATTTCTTTAGATGCTGAAAAGGCTTTTGATAGGGTGGAGTGGGAGTACTTGTTTGCAGCCTTAAAGAAATTTGGATTTGGTGATAAATTTATCTCTTGGATTCAGCTTCTTTATTCATCCCCTAAAGCCAGTGTTCATACTAATGATGTTTATTCGAATTATTTTTCACTGGGTCATGGATGTCGTCAAGGTTGCCCTCTGTCACCTTTACTCTTTGCCATCGCCATCGAGCCTCTGTCTATCACATTGAGATCTTCCTCTGTATTCAAGGGAATCATTCCTAATGGAACTGAATATAAATTATCATTGTATGCGGATGATTTGTTATTATATATAACTGATCCTGCACTCTCCATCCCTGCTGTTTTAGGTATTCTGGAGAACTTCAGCTCGTTTTCAGGTTATAGATTAAATTTGGGGAAAAGTGAGTGTTTTCCCGTTAATTCGGCTGCATGTCATCTTCTACAGTTTAGTTCATCGGGGTTTAAATACTTGGGGATTAACGTGACTCGTTCTTTATCTGGCCTTAAATCAGCTAATTTTACTCCCCTTATATCAAGGATTACATCTGATATTCAAAGATGGGGTAATCTCCCCTTTCATTAATCGGTAAAATCAATGTTGTTAAAATTAATATCTTACCAAAACTTTTATTTTTATTTCAGTCCATTCCCTTATTTTTGCCAAAACATTTTTTTGTCTCACTGGATAAGATCATTCGTTTTTTCGAATGAAGGAAGTCATTCGAAAAAATGACGAGGAATGACCATTTTTTTTGACGAGGGAAAAAAATGGGGAGGGAAGTCACCTAGGGTTCGTAAAGCTGTACGGCAGAAATGTAGATTTAGGAGAGGACTCGCATTACCTAATTTTCTAGCTTACTATTGGGCCGCTCATATCCATAAACTTTTATTGGCTATTGGCTAAAATCGTCTGTCTCCTCTTGGTGTAAATTGGAGCTATCATCCTGTAAGGGATCTTCTATACCGGCTCTGCCCTGTTCCTCTTTACCCATAAAACCCTCTCTGTATACTGATAATCAGGTGGTTCTTAGGATCTGGATTCAGTTTAGAAGGCACTTTAAATTCGTAATTGTCAGGCTCGGTAGAGGGCGTTGTGGATCCAAGTGCTGAGGTTTGGAGTGTATGCCGATTGACGTGACGTTAAAGAGTGCTTGTGATTCACTTAGTGGTGCTTTGAAGCTGTATTGGGAATTCCGCGTTGAACAGGGACAGCGTTGCTGTAATGCAAAAGCAAATAGTTCCGGCAGGAGTGCGCCGAGGCGAGGGGCGATGTGTCTGACGCTCCTCCGGAGAATGCGGAAGTGCGCCGAGCCGGCGTGTAACCTGAGCCGTGTGCCGGCGCGAGAAGCCGGAAGCGTAGTGAAGCCGGAGTATGCAGCGCTCCTCTGGGTTATGCGGAAGTGTGCAGAGCCGGCGTGTGACCTGAGCTGTGTGCCGGCGCGAGAAGGCTGAGGCATAGAGTGAAACCGGAGCGTGCAGAGCCGGCGTATGGATGACAGCGTGAGCTCAGCGGGGAGCGAGGATAAATCGTGGTCGGAGAGCAGGCGAAGGTCGTAGCCGGAGTGACGAGAGAAGGGTCCGTAATCCAAAATCGTGGTCGGGGAAGCAACGGGAAATATCCAAATAACAAATCCAAATCGAGAGGCAGAGACGTGGTCAGTCAAAACTAGACAGACAGAGACGGAAGAAAACGCTGGTGAATTGAGGCTGGTAAGGCACACAATAAACTGGCGACATGACGGAGTCAGAGCGTGGCTTAAATAGGATAGGCAATTATGTCAGTGATAGACAACAGGTGTGGGGAACAGGAAGTGAGATAGTGAGATGAAAGGAATGCTCAGGTGATCATGACGGGGCTGTGGCTTGGCGTGACATGACAGTACCCTCCCCCCTACGAACGCCCCCAGGCGTTCTAGCAGGTGCTTCGGGGTGGAGTCTGTGGAAGGGAACGTCTAGAATGAATTTGGCGGGTACCCAAGTTCTCTCTTCGGGGCCGTAACCCTCCCAGTCTACTAAATATTGGATCCCCTGAGACTTGAGGAGGCTGCCGACAGTGAATGCTTCGCCCCCATCAATGAGTCGGGGGGGGGGGGGGGGCGGGGGGGGGGTGGGGGAGGTTGGGGAGGTGTAGACAGTGGGCAAGAGACCAGGCGGCGAATCTGGGAGACGTGGAATGTGGGGTTGATTCGGCGCATGGAGAGAGGTAGAGACAGTTGGACGGAGCACGGGTTGATGATGCGGTTGATAGTGAAGGGGCCGATGAACCTTGGGGAGAGTTTCTTTGAGGTGGTCTTGAGGGGAAGGTCATGCGTAGATAGCATTACCCTTTGGCCGATCCGATACCTTGGAGCTGATGATCGGTGACGGTTAGCGTGACGCCGGAAGAAGCTAACAGTGCTCAAAAGATGGTTGCGGGCCCGCAGCCATGTCCTCTTGCAGCGACGGACAAATGTTAGGGCTGAGGGAACAGCCACCTCCTCCTCCTGGGCAAGAAAGAGGGGAGGTTGGTAGCCTAGGCAGCAGTGAAAGGGAGACATGCCTGTGGAGGAGGTCGGTAGTGAGTTGTGGGCATACTCAACCCAGGGAGGAAGCGGCTCCAAGAGGACGGGTCCCGAGAGGCCATGCACCTTAGGGACTTTTCTAGTTCTTGGTTCATCCGTTCGGTCTGGCCGTTAGTTTGAGGGTGAAATCCAGATGAGAGGCTGGGGGTAGCGCCAATGAGGTTACAAAAGGCTTTCCAGAACTGGGCCGAGAACTGGGGGCCCCTGTCCGAGGCAATGTCAATGGGGAGCCCATGAAGGCGAAAAACATGGTTTACCAGGAGTGGTAAACTGACGGGTTTGGCTGACGGGAGTTTGGTAGTGGGATGAAATGAGCTGATTTGGAAAAACGATCTACAATGGTAAAGATGCATGTATTGTCCTGTGATGGTGGTAGTCCAGTGACAAAATCGATGGAGATGTGAGACCAGGGGCGGTGAGGGATGGGGAGAGGTCGAAGTAACCCTTCTGGCGGTCTGTTTGTGTTCTTGTTCCTAGAACAGACGTCGCAGGAAGCCACAAAATTTTTAACATCCTCCATGATGGTGGGCCACCAAAAGCGTTGGTCTAGGAGAAAGAGGGTGCGTGCCACTCCAGGATGGCAGGCCAGCCTGGAACTATGGGCCCAGTCCAACACTTGAGGGCGCACAGAGGCAGGGACAAAGAGTTTGTTGGGAGGAACGACACTTGGGCCTGGTTCTTGCTCGAGGGTCTGCTGAACGAGATGTTCCACATCCAGTTGGGTCGTTGCCACGAGACAGTGGGGGGGAAGGATCGTTTCTGGCAAGGACGTGTCTTGGGAAGAGGAGAACTGTCGTGAGAGGGCATCAGGCTTGACATTCTTGGAACCCGGGCGATAAGATAATGTGAACAGAAAACGAGAGAAGAATAGTGACCATCGTGCCTGACGTGAATTTAGCCTCTTAGCAGTCTTTAGGTACTCTAGGTTTCGATGATCCGTCCAAACGAGGAAGGGATGTTCCGCCCCCTCCAACCAATGTCTCCATTCCTCAAGTGCCAGCTTGACTGCCAGAAGTTCACGGTCTCCAATGCCATAGTTGCGTTCAGGGGGTGTGAGACGACTCGAGAAAAAGGAGCAAGGGTGGAGTTTATTGTCCTTGGGGGACCTCTGTGAAAGGATGGCTCCAACTCCGGTCTCCGATGCGTCTACCTCCACAACAAACTGAAGGGCGGGATCTGGGAAGATGAGGATGGGTGCTGTGGTGAAGCGGCGTTTGAGTTCCTTAAAGGCCTCCTCGGCCAGAGAGTTCCATCGGAAAGGAGTCTTGGAAGAGGTAAGTGCAGTAAGTGGAGCTGCCACCGTACTATAACTTCGGATGAAGCGACGATAAAAATTGGCGAACCCCAGGAAACGTTGCAGCTCACGCCTTGAAGAAGGTGCCGGCCAGTCCGTAACCGCTTTGACCTTGGTAGGGTCCATCTGGATGCCATCAGGGGAGATGAAGTAACCTAAAAAGGAGGTGGAGGTGACATGGAATTCACATTTTTCAGCCTTGATGTAGAGCTTGTTTTCCAGCAGCCGCTGAAGGACCTGGCGTACATGGCATTCATGTTCTTTTACAGAACGTGAAAAAATTAGGATGTCATCCAGGTAAGCAAAGGCAAAGACATTGAGGAAATCCCTCAGGACGTCATTGATGAGGGCCTGGAACACGGCTGGCGCATTGGTCAAACCGAACGGGACTACTAGGTATTCATAGTGGCCCATGGGTGTGTTAAAAGCAGTCTTCCACTCATCGCCCTCCCGTATTCTAACCAGATGGTAGGCATTTCTTAAATCAAGTTTGGTGAATACATGGGCATCTTGAAGGAGTTCGAAAGCAGAAGACATCAGCGGGAGGGGATAGCGGTTCTTTATGGTGATCTCATTCAAGCCTCTGTAGTCAATACAGGGTCTGAGGGACTTGTCTGTCTTTTCTACAAAGAAGAATCCTGCGCCCGCCGGTGACGACAATGGACGGATAATCCCTGCTGCGAGTGATTCATTAATGTATTGTTCCATGGCCTCTCTCTCTGGGCGAGAAAGGGAGTAGAGTTGTCCCTTGGGTGGAGAGGTTCCAGGAAGCAGGTCAATGGTGCAGTCATAGGGGCGGTGGGGTGGTAAGGAGATGGCCCGTGACTTACTGAACACTTGCCGTAAATCATGATATACAGTGGGAACCTTGGTTAAGTCGGGGATCTCCTCTCGTGGTACGGACAAGATTCGGCTCCTAGGGGCTGAGTGTAGACATGAGGAGAGGCAGACGGGGCTCCAATCGAGGATGCTCCTTTTAACCCAATCGATGTGGGGGTTATGGAGTCTTAGCCATGGGAGTCCCAGAACCAGAGGTGCATGAGCATTTTGGACAATAAGGAATGAGATGGTCTCGATGTGATTTCCAGAAAACTGTAGGGTGATGGGAGTGGTGCGATGGGTAATGGGGGTGAGTCTGCTGCCATCAAGGGCCTGAATGGTAAAGGGTTGGCTCAGAGTTGTGAGTGGGATTCGGAGGTCGGAGGCTGTAGAAGAAGAAATTAGATTCTGGTCAGCCCCGGAGTCCACTAAGGCATGAGTAACGTAAGACCGATCACCGTGAGTGATGGTTACTGAGAAACATGATCGCTGGTCCGGGGAAGAACAAGAAGCTGCGCCCCCCTGCATCTCCAGAACTACGGGGGGGCCTGACCTTTTAGTGGACAGGTTCGAACGACATGGCCGGTCTGACCGCAGTAGAAGCAGGCGCCGACGTCTCTGCGACGCTGACGCTCCTTTGGAGAAATGCGTGTGTGATCTATCTGCATGGATTCAGGGGGTGTTTCAGGAGTGACCAAGGCAGGCACCGAGGTGTGAGATGCGAGAGTTGGCTGACGTTCACTTCGCCGAGTCCGTCTCCGGGCATCGATGCGGATTGCTAGGTCAATGAGCCCCTGTAATTCTGAAGGAAGCTCTCGAGCCGCCAGCTCGTCTTTAATTGAATCTGTGAGTCTGTGGAGGAAACAATCGAAGAGCGCTTTTTCATCCCAGTCACTAGAGGGAGCCAGGGTCCGGAAATCTATGGCGTAGTCAGATACTGAACGGAGCCCCTGGCGAAGTTGAAGTAATTGGCTTGCCGCCTGGTGACCTGAGAATGAGCGGTCAAAAACCCTCCTCATTTCATCCGTAAAAGTTTTAAATGTAAAACAACATGGAACTTGGGCATCCCATAATGCCGTCCCCCACTCTCTCGCCTTTCCAGTGAGAAGGGTGATAATGTAGGCAACCTTAGAGCGTTCCGTGGGAAATGACGTGGCCTGTAATTCTAGAACTAGGGAGCATTGAGACAAAAAAGAACGACAAGTAGCTGGCTTCCCATCATAAGTAGGTGGAGCAGGGAGGCGTGGCTCCTGGACGGGAGAAAATACCGGTGGAGGGGGGGTTCGGGGAGTGGGTGCAGGAGGAGGGCGGTTTTGAACCTGAGCGGAGAGGGATTGCAGAGTTTCAGTGATGGTTTGCAAAGTATTAGTGATTTGAGTAATCTCCTGTTGATGAGTGCCTAAGAGGGCTCCTTGACTCTCTAATGCCCCCCTCAGGTGAGCTGCCTCTGCTGGATCCATTTCAATGGCCAGTTTATTCTGCCAGGCTCGGTAGAGGGCGTTGTGGATCCAAGTGCTGAGGTTTGGAGTGTATGCCGATTGACGTGACGTTAAAGAGTGCTTGTGATTCACTTAGTGGTGCTTTGAAGCTGTATTGGGAATTCCGCGTTGAACAGGGACAGCGTTGCTGTAATGCAAAAGCAAATAGTTCCGGCAGGAGTGCGCCGAGGCGAGGGGCGATGTGTCTGACGCTCCTCCGGAGAATGCGGAAGTGCGCCGAGCCGGCATGTAACCTGAGCCGTGTGCCGGCGCAAGAAGCCGGAAGCGTAGTGAAGCCGGAGTATGCAGCGCTCCTCTGGGGAATGCGGAAGTGTGCAGAGCCGGCGTGTGACCTGAGCTGTGTGCCGGCGCGAGAAGGCTGAGGCGTAGAGTGAAACCGGAGCGTGCAGAGCCGGCGTATGGATGACAGCGTGAGCTCAGCGGGGAGCGAGGATAAATCGTGGTCGGAGAGCAGGCGAAGGTCGTAGCCGGAGTGACGAGAGAAGGGTCCGTAATCCAAAATCGTGGTCGGGGAAGCAGGTAAGTGATCGGCAACGGGAAATATCCAAATAACAAATCCAAATCGAGAGGCAGAGACGTGGTCAGAAAAAACAAAGCGAGGTAAAAACTAGACAGACAGACACGGAAGAAAACGCTGGTGAATTGAGGCTGGTAAGGCGCACAATAAACTGGCGACATGACGGAGTCAGAGCGTGGCTTAAATAGGATAGGCAATTATGTCAGTGATAGACAACAGGTGTGGGGAACAGGAAGTGAGATAGTGAGATGAAAGGAATGGTGATCATGACGGGGCTGTGGCTTGGCGTGACATGACAGTAATGCCATCTTCTTCGGGTCCTCTAAACGACAATCATTTGTTTCCTCCATCACTCCTAAACTCGACATTCTCAGTATGGTGTGACAAGGGTATAAAACAATTTAAACATTTATATGTGGATGGTGTCTTCGATAGTTTTGCCAATTTGTCATCTCGTTAAGGTCTCCCAATTACCCATCTGTTTCGCTATTTTCAAATTCGAAAATTTGTTGCCAAGTGTTTCCCTAATTTCCCCTCTTTACCCCCAGAACAGCAGTGGGAAACTATGCTATCATTTATCCCTTATAATAGAGGAACCATTTCAAAACTCTATGATACTATCCTGTCTCTTAGTAACCACTCAAATGTTAAGCTTAAGCGTTCATGAGAGGGGGAACTAGGAATTCAAATACAGGAGGAGTCCTGGGAACAGGCTATAGAGAGGGTACGGTCTTCCACCTCTTGTGCTCGTCTTGGACTTATTCAATTTAAGGTCATACACAAGGCACATTTTTCTTTAAGACTTTCTTAAAGTCTAAGACTTTCAGAATTGTATCCGGCAGTGGAAAACAAATGTGATATGTTTAATGAGCTCTTCCTGTCACCTGAGTCACATTTTCTTTTTCTGTGTCCTAAGCTGGAAGCTGTTCTTAGTTTTTTTTTCTGTTGAGTGTGTTATATAAATATACAGTATATATATTTATTTAGGAAAATGGAGAAAGGTAAATTGCATTTTTATAAGTGCAAGTACTGTATTGTTTTCTTTTTTCAATAAAAATATTTTGGAAAAAAAATACCCGACCCTCAGAAGCCCTTTTTAGTAGAGGTTGATGCGTCTGAGGTAGGAGCAGTGCTGTCACAACGCCAAGGTACTCCAGAAAAACTGCGCCTTCTTTTCCCGTAAACTAACACCTCACGAATGCATCTATGATATCGGCAATAGAGAACTGCTCGCAGTTAAAGCGACATTAGAGGAGTGGCGGCACTGGTTGGAGGGAGCTAAGCATCCTTTCACTGTACTGACCTTTCATCGCAACCTCGAGTACATCCAACAAGCAAAAAGATTAAACCCTCGTCAAGCCCGGTGGGCGCTAGTCTTTGCGCGTTTCCGCTTTAACATCACATATCGTCCCGGCTCAAAAAATAAGAAGGCGGATGCTCTTTCGCGGTACTACCAACCATCGAACCAGAACATATCGTACCCTCGTCTCTCGTGGTGGCTCCGATCGTATGGGACATCGAGGCGGAGATAGCGCACGCAGCGCAGTCCAATCCCACGCCCCGTGCGTGCCCTCCAAATCGAACATGCGTTCCGGAGCCACTTCGCGAACGATAGAGGCTCACACAAGTTTGGCATCAGGACACCACGGCGTAGCACGCACTCACAAACTCCTAGAACTCCTAGAAGTTCTGGTGGCTGAACATGCGAGAAACAGTAAGAACATTTATTTTGTCTTGCGCTATCTGTGCGACAACAAAAAGTCCTCGTTGTTTGCCAGTTGGGAAATGAATGCCCCTGCCAACACCAAACAGACCGTGGTCACATATAGCTGTCGATTTTGTAACGGATCTGCCAGTGTCAAAAGGGTACACAGTCATACTAGTAATAGTAGACCGCTTCTCCAAGGGATGTTGATTCATCCCGTTTAGCTCTCTCCCATCAGCCATCCAGGTAGCGGAAACCCTATTTGCCACTGTGTTTCGATGCTACGGCATTCCCGAAGATATTGTTTTCGATCGTGGTCCCCAATTTATCGCCAGAGTCTGGAAAGCTTTCTTCCAGAAATTGGGCACCACTGTTAGGCTATCACCCTGAGTCAAATGGACAGGCAGAGCGGAATGTTCAAGAAAATATCTTCAGGCGTACTGTAGCAGTCGACAACATGAATGGGCAGATTGTTTAATCTGGGCGGAATATGCTCAAAACTCATTAGCGTAATGTCACATCTGTGCCACCGCAGTCACAGGGAATAAGATCTAGCTCGCCGGACTACTGAGCCAACGCTTTGTCTCCCCCTAGTGTGTCTATGTGGTTACTTCTTTTCACTTTAGCACTAAATTAAGTTCACCTGTGTCTCTGATGTGTGTCTCCCTATTTATTCCAGCCGAACCCATAGCAATTCGTCCGTTCACTGCTCAGCACGTGCATGTTATGAGTTCTTTGTTACGTGTTTGTGTCTTTTCTCCCCCCAGGATTGAACAGTGTCTGCAGGTTGGGACAACCTTCGATTTGGACGTTCCGTCGTCAAAGTCAAGGCTACGACTTGTTCAGCCTCTTTTCCGTTTTCAGTTGATTTATTGGTTTTGTGTTTTTTTCTGGTTGTTGTGACAGCCCATTTGTAGACCCAGCCGGGGGAGTCACCTTTGTTTTCCTTTTTGTCATTGTTTGAGTTTATTGCAAAAGAAAAAAGAAAGAGAGAACTCTTAAAAGAAACAAAAAATAAACAAAAGAGTTAACCCTGCATCTGCGTCTGTGTCTCAGTACTGCACAACCATGACATAATCATACATTTGTGACGACGACAACAAAAACAACAATGATAATAATAATAATAATAATAATAACTGAAGGCACTGAAGGATGTTAATAATCAGTTTTATTTCTATGTAATTTTATGCACATATTAAATGGAAATCAGCATACTTTTCAGAAATTTCAACAACACAATGAGATTTAATCATAACAATTTGTTGGTAATAATAGTCAGGTAATAGAATAGAATAAAAGGTACAATATAATCATTAAACCATTAGCAAACATAAGGAAATAAAGAATGTGTATAGTAACAGTACGCATGTCTATGTAATAAGCTACAGACTGTGACTTAAAGTAGAATAAAAATCTATACATCTGTGATATAAACTCAGACCACACCCAAATATAAAGTTTCTCAGTTTTTCATCAGTTTAAACATCATTCTCAGTAATGATCAAATACATTTAGAGTTGGTAGAGAATAAGTGGTTTAAGGTGTTGGACGCTTTGCAAAGCATTACATTTTTGTTAAAAAAAAAACAGTGGTGTCTGTTTCAGACATTTTGTTGAGATTCTGGTCTGTGTGATTTAAGATGTACATTTATGTAGTTGTGTTGGAAATTTTTGAAGGAAGACCTGGCACCACTGAACAGGAGAAATAAACTCACTGTCTAATTCCAAACCAAGGGGCAACTCGATTCATAACCTGAGTGCACCATCCTAAACCACGACGTGTTTTGTACATGGTCACCACTTCACCTCTTACCTCGTCAAACCGGGTCTGTCTATCCTGTTTATTCTCAATCCACTTCTCTCTTGCTAATTGGTCCACATAGATTTGATGGTTATTTATATTATCTATGATATGATTTAACCTGTCTCTGTCCTCTGGTGTCTCCTCACCTGGGTTAATGTGGCGCAGCACAGCTAACAAAGCATCACACAGGACTCTGCTATATTCACCGTACATCACTGCATTCGCATTCACATAGAACTCATCAACATCAAAGCGGACCACCATGTTATTCTGAATATCATCTTCTGTGTTTTGGAGAAGTGTGTGCTTTCCTAATTCATCAATTTGATTATATCCATTAAGTTTATGAATATTGTGTCTCTGTACAAACGCAGCCAGCACATTGGAATGAAACCTTAGGATGCCATTGTTAAAGACATGTTCACCTCTTCTAGACCATTCAAGTTGTTCCTTCAGCTCATGATTAAAGTTTGGATTGATGATATGGATCTTCTGTAACATCTCCCTCTGAATATTCTGCACTCTTTTCTGTCTCTGTTCCTGTTGAGCATGAGTTACTTTTGTTCCCCATTTGGAACCTTTAACCACACATTCGATAATCTGTTCCTTTTTTACCTCTGTTAAGAAACATAAAACACAAAATGTTTCCTTACCGTGATTAACTCTTAATATTTATCTAAATATCTAAATATTTACTTTATCATTAGAACAGTGAGAAGAGCAGTAATAACACACACCTCTTACATTTCTGAGTCCAGAAAAGTCTGATGTGTCTGCGGCTGCTGCTGCTGCTGGTTTACCAGGGACAGACTTCTAATGAATCACCGAATAAATAAATAAATAAAAACCTGTTACTATGAACTGGCCCGATGTAATTGAAACATGCAATTATTATACTATATTCATACATTATTTACGGAAGGACATGATGGACCATGGCACTCTGAGACAAGTTTATCTTTAATGTCAAGTCAAGTCAATTTTATTTATATAGCGCTTTTAACAATTGACATTGTCGCAAAGCAGCTTTACACAATAAAAAGAAGTAAGTTTGTATGCAATGTGTATGAATCAAAATGATAAGATTGTATGATGATAATGCAGGCTGGAGTCGAAGCATCTACTGAATTATCAGTCGAAACAGAATTCAACAAAGATTACAATTTTATTAAAAGTTTTATTCCAACAACATGATGTGTTAGGACGTCACACCAAATCATAAAACATTATTAGACATACAACTAACTGAAGTGATGTTTGAGTAAATTATCTATAAATATCACTCACCTTCACAAAGTTTTCCACTGCTTTCGCTTTCTCTCTTATCACCCCTTCATCCCCCTCATACAGAGCCAACACCAGCTCCACCGCCTCTTTTACCGTCCCGATGACCGGAATGATGTCCATGAACCCGATCCATACTGAGTCCACTTCAGACACAGTGTACATGCTGTCCTCAGTGTCATAACTGCTCCGCCTGGAGAATTCCGGGACATGTCCAAGATGAGGGTGAGACATTATCCCTCCAGCTGCTCCTACTTCTGCTCCAGTCGCCATCTAGTTAGGTGTGTCTATTCCAGGAAATTCAGTGTCCCTAGGTTTCCCTTGTCGTGTGCAGTGTGCGTGCCGATGCAATCATGACGTCACTCACTACCTAATACTAAGAGGGCGAACAAGGATTTTGTCAGTTTCTCTTTCGTTTTAAAGTGTTTTTATGCATTATTTAAATAAAAAAAAATAACATATGCAAAATAATCGAGTGTCTTCTTGCTTTTTTTTGTATATTTGTAGATCATTCAGACATTTTAAACCGCTGCAAAAGGCTGGTTTGCTGGGCAAGTACTGACATCACGACTAATTTTAATTCATGTACATTAGCTGTGTGATGATGGATGTGAGATTGATTTATTCGATATCACATTGAATAAAGGTTATACTTATATAACCTTTATTTAAGTTATAAAGGTTGTAACTGATTATAGCATGTAACTCAAGGGTAGAGTGCCTACTTATGATAGTTAATAACTGCTAACCACATTACTCTGTTTTACCCACTCACACGTCCAGTTGTATTAAACTGTCTGGTGTACATATCAAACACACAGGAACAGCGATTATAGGACACCACACTCATAGGTATTCATGTGTAACTACGTATCTGAATTACTTTCAGCCATCACACCTACATCTACACCCACATATGATGGGAAACACGAGATCCTGAAATCCATGATATACTGTATGGTTATCCATGTTAAAACAGACATACATAATTGGCACAGCACATATTATAATAGCATTTTTACATTAAATAGTGTACCTGAATGATTATTTTTATTTCATTTCACAAAGCATGAAAGCTTGAAATGTATTACATATGTTAACTGTGAGAATTGATTTTCCGGGGTCTCTTGTTTAAATTACAGTGTTTTAAATAACATCTCACTGTATTATCTAAGCACACATACTGTACTGTATCTCTGAGTCAATTTTAGACATCCCTGATACTTCCACAACCAGTAGGAAGGGGGAACCGATTTTCCTGATGGCCAGGAAAATATGTTCCCCACACATCAATTTGAAAGGCAGTATTTTTGAAACATTATTTTATTGCGTGTGTATTAGGTGTATACACACATATGTACAGTCTTATGCAAAAGTTTGGACACCCCTTGATAAATCAAATATTTTGGTGATTTTTTTAATTGAAAAGGTGTTAACACAGTCTCTCCTGGAAATATTTTCAGCAAACGTTGGTGCATAGTTACTTTTTATGTCATAAATTGAACAAAGATAAAAAATAACATTATTGTGGCACTGTGCAAACGTTTGGGCACCCTACATACATCTTCTTGTACTTGGGATTTTCTCCCATTCTTCCTTGCAAAAGGCTTCTAGTTCTGTAATATTCTTTGGTCATCTTGCATGCACAGTTTTTTAAAGATCTACCCACAAAATTTCAATGATGTTTAAATCAGGGGACTGTGATGGCCATTCCAAAACTTTCAGCTTGCGTCTCTTGAGGTATTCCATAGTGGATTTCAAGGTATGTTTAGGATCATTGTCCTGTTGTAGAAGCCATCCTCTTTTCAGCTTCAGCTTTTTTACAGATGGTGTGATGTTTGCTTCCAGAATTTGCTGGTATTTACAGGAATTTATTCTTCCCTCCACCCGTGCAATGTTTCCTTTGCCACTGGATGCAACACAACGCCAAAGCACGATAGATCCACCACCATGCTTAATAGTTGACAAGGTGTTCTTTTCATGAAATGCTGCTCCTTTTTTCTCCAAAAATGCCTTTGTTGATTGTGGCTAAAGAGTTCTGTTTTAACTTCATCAGTCCACAGCACTTGTTTCCAAAATTCATCAGGCTTCTGTAGGTGGCGTTGGATTTAATTTATGAAGATGCAGGTAAGGTTTTCTTCTGCTATCTCTTCCATGAAGGTCTTGTGGAACTGTGCACCACCACTCCTGAGTCTGCTAAATCTTCCTGCAGGTTTTTTGCAGTCAAATGGGGGTTTTGATTTGTCTTTCTGACCAGCATACGAGCAGTTTTCTCCGAGAATTTTCTTGGTCTTCCAGATCTCATCTTGACCTCCACAGTTCCCCTGAACTGCCATCTCTTAATGACATTTCTCACTGTGGAAACTGCAAGCTGACAACGCTTTGCTATCTTCTTGTAGCTTCTCCTGCATTGTGGGCATCAATAACTTTCATTTTCAGAGTCTTACACAGTTGCTTAGAGGAACCCATGGTTGTTGAATGTCCACAAGTGTGTGCACAAGGTTTGAAGAGTCATTACTATTTGTAAAGCTTTGAAATTGGCATTTACTAATGACAGCTGTTGCCATGCATCAGATCTAACGAGCTGATTAAGGTCTGAAACCTTGTAAAAAGAATCTGAGACTCTGGAACTCTTAGGGTGCCCAAACCTTTGCACAGTGCCATAATAATGTTTTTATTTTTATGTTTTTCAATTTATGGCTTGAGAAGTAACTATGCACCAATGTTTGCTGAAAATATTGTGCATTTTTTTCTATTTACAAGAGAGACTGAAACATTTTTTCTAAAAAATCTGTTATTTATCAAAGGGTGTCCAAACTTTTGCATAAAAGTTTGTCTGTATATATTGTATGTTTGGGTGTATGTGTGTGTGGGGGGAATGAGTCTGTTCAAAAGGCTTAGGTACAATGTTATCTGTAGTACAAATGTTATATATATAAATGTTATATATCATGTCTGTTATATACAAAATTATTCACGATTCCAAACCTTAAAATACAATAAATAAGTAATTTTTCAAAATAATATTTGCATGTCTGTGAAGAAAGCATCATATTACATGACAGACTAGTTAAAAAAAAAAAAACTGCTCGTCATTAAACTCTGGAAGCATCCAGAGGAAACAGGAATATTACAGAATGAAACCCTACTCTCTGATTGGTCGAATACTAAAAAAGGTGCAACTTCTTTTCTCCACCTGTATTGTGGTGATATTTGTTAATTGTAACAAGACGAACTAACAGAGAAATCAGACAAACCTGTTTGCACAAGGACTGGTCAAAGAAATTTACAGGAAGTGAGGTCACTTGTCAATTTGTATGTGTGTGTATATATGTACCGTGCCATGGTCTTTGTGTCCTGATGAGAAGACTCCAACTCGAGAAGTCTCTTTAACAATGTAATACCTCCTTCTTTTACTAATAATGGACAATGAATAATGTTTGTTGCAGACAGACAGAAGAGAGAGAATTAAACACAAATTAACCTGAAGCACTATGAAGTATTTGTTTTAAAACAATACATATTTTTATTAATGTTCAACAGTCAGTTGCTGGTTTTTACATTTTCACTATTCTGCATTAATTTGCATACCTGAACCAAATACCTGCTCTCTGTTTAACATTAGAATATTTAAAACACTGTAAAGAGCAAGACCTTTACAGAAATCTTCATTCTTTTTATCGAAATTAGGAAAATCCTAAAGAAGAACGGGTACAGGCCCCGCCCTTTTGGCTCCACCTTCTATCACTTTAAAATTGGTGATGTGATGGTTTATTTATATCCTAAGAGGGAATATGTAGAAAAGATAGAGGGCAAGTGCTGGATAAAACCAGATGAAGAGTTTGAGACACAGAGCAAGACAAGACAAAATCAGGGAAGCTTTTTTTTTTTTTTTTTTTAAATTAAGGAAGACTGGACTGGAGGGTCGGCTTTGAGGGGTGGGGAAGATAGGAGGAGAGTGAGACCTACAGATGGTGGTTATGCAACCCACGCCATTAAACAACAAGGGAGAAGAAAAATAAGGTTTATTTACAGAGTATGCCATATTCATGTGTTAGAATGGCCCTGTTAAAGTCCAGACCTAAATCCAACTGAGAATCTGTGGCAAGACCCGATGATTGCTGCTCACAGACGCTCTCCATTGAATCTGACTGAGGTTGTGCTATTTTGCAAAGAAGAATTGGCAAAGATTTCACTCTCTAGATGTGCAAAGCTGGTAGAAACAACTGCAGCTGTATTGTGTGTGTGTGTGTGTGTGTGTGTGTGTGTGTGTGTGTGTGTGTGTGTGTGTGTGTGTGTGTGTGTGTGTGTGCACTTACGATATACAAGCACCAGCCTGTAAAGAGCCCAGGTGGCCCAGTGCTGACCCAGTGCTCCTCTGAGGGAGGAGATGCAGAATAGACTCCAACGACCTGAACGAGAGAGAGAGAGAGAGAGTGAGAGAGTTTTTATGTTTAACTTAACTTTAATAAATACTGATAATTTACAATAAAAAGTAAAAAGTATTATTTTACAACAAGATCAGTTAATAAAAAATAAAATAAAAGGATAATTAGTGTAAAGGAGTGCTAAAAAACAGTTCACCTTCATCAATAAAACAGGTGACGTTTTCATAACACCACTTTAGCATAAAGGTACCCAAGCCATTCATTTCTTTAAAAAAGTTAAAATCTTTTTTGACACAAGCTTTCACAAGAGCTCTGAAAACATAAAGGGGGCTGGTCAATCCTTTTTTCTCTATTTTATTTTTCCGACTTAAGTAAATAGATTTATTACATTTTTGCTTCCCCTACAATAAAGTTCATCAGTTCCCATTTCTGTTTTTCAGCCTTTTTCATAACCAGCTCCAAAGATAAAGGACACCTGGGACCATTTTTCACCTAAAGAGTTAAAAAGTATTTTCAGCAGCTCGAACAGAGGGTTAAGCCTTTTGCATTTCAAATAACTATGGAAAATAGTTTCAGTATCAGCACAGAAGTATCAGTATCAGCAAATATCTTTAAAACATTTGGATTTAGCTTGGAAATTAAAACATTGCCCCCCACAGCTTCATGTAAAATTCTCCACTGTAAATCACCTGCTCATTCAAGTGGCAATTTATATAACACTCTCTATGCTGGCTTAATTTCATCTGTGATCCCAAGCATTTTTCTCAGCACTGTATCTGTCCTTGTAAGGGACTACCCCTAGAGGTCACTGCGTGCAGTGTTTGTTTTTGTTTTGTAGTTTTTTTTGTTAGTCGACTAATTTTCCCAGAAGGCACCTTGGTCAGGTGATGCGGGTGCTCACCTGAACCGAGGTAGCTCATTATTAGTGTTATAAATAGCTGATTGTTCTGGGAAACTGGGTTGAGCATTAGTACTGTCAGTGGGCATGTGCTTTGGTTTGGTTTTGATTATGTTTTATTTTACTTATCTTTGTTTATATGGGATCTACCTTGTTCTTTGATCTGTGTATTGTGTAAGTGTACCTTTTTGGTTTATGCTGTGTGTTTGTGTGTGTATAGTTTTGTGTGTTTCTTAAGTTTCCTTTAACCTCCAGTGTGTTCCCCTTAGCTTCAGTGTGTTTCCCTAGTCTCCAGTGTGTTCCTGTAGTCTCCAGTGTATTCCTTTAGCCTTCAGTGTGTTCCCCTTAGCTTCAGTGTTTTTCCCTAGGCTCCAGTGTGTTCCCTTAGCTGCCAGTGCGTTCCCCTGAGTCTCCTGTATGTTTCCCTAGCCTTTCCTCTTACCATCTCAGGGAGTTTTTCCTTGCCACCGTCGCCCTCGGCTTGCTCATCAGGGACAATCTTATCATTTTGATTCATATACATTCACATTTCATACAAACTTACTTCTTTTGATTGTGTAAAGCTGCTTTGCGACAATGTCATTTGTTAAAAACGCTATATAAATAAAATTGAATTGAATTGAAATTGAATTTAGCGTGTTTCCCCAAGCACCAGTATGTGCCTGTAGCCTTTAGGGTGTTCCCGTTAGCCTCTAGGGTGTCCCCCTCTGGTCTCTTGAGGTCTCGTCCAGGAGCCAAAACAGAGAGACAGCAGGGCCTTGGGATTCACACTCGAACAGAGTCCATGTTTTAAAAATACTTTTGTAAAAAATAGACATGTTAGAAATATTAAGAACTGCTGATTCCATTAAAACAAGGTACGATCTCAACCAAAAGCATTGACTTTTCTCAATAGGGAATCAGATCCGATCAGGTATTTTTGTATAGTTCTTTAGGAAGGAATCGGATACTCTGAGGAACCCAGTGTATTTTTCCAACAAGGCCAGTAGGGGCTCCAGGCAGGCAACACGATGCCACACTGTTGAGGCTACTAAGTTGTTTGCCATGAGTACCCTCCCCCTAAATGACATGTTTGGTTTTAGCCACTCCCATTTCTTGAGTCTGCCTTCTATTTTCTCTAAAACCCCCTCCCAGTTTTCTTTTCATCATTTTATAAGTGAATTCCTAAATATTTAATACCTCCTCTTGTCCATTTTAGTTTACCTGGTAGTTTAGATAGGTCTTGAGACCAGGTCCCTATTGCAATGGCTTCACTCGTTTTCCAACTGATTCTAGATGATCTTGATTTCGCTCTGATTTTGTACTAAAATCATATTGCCATCTGCGTAGGTGGATAAAACATGAGGGACATTAAAACTTGGTAAAATAAACCCCTTTTAGGAAGTTCATAATCTGTGCAAAAATGGTTCAACTGATAAGGTGTACAACATACCTGATATTGAACAGCCTTGTCTGATTTCCCCGTTTTACTTTAAAAGGAGTGCTTCACCCATTGTTGGTCTTCCGTACACTTTCAACGTCATGGTACATCACTTTCACCATTGCTATAAAGACTAGGGCTGAGGCCAAAAGCCTCCAGAGTTTTCCAGAGGTATTGGTGCTCAACCCTGTCAAAAGCTTTTTCTTGGTCCAATGAAATCAGACTAAGGTCGACTGCCAAAGAACTGAAGATGTCCAAAATGTCCAGAATCAAAGAAAGATTATCAATGATGGATCTATTGGGTACACAATACATCTGTTCAGTTTGAATTATTGAGTCTATGATGTCTTTGAGCCGATTGGCTAGTGCTTTTGACATTATTTTATAGTCTGTGCAGAGCAGTGACACTGGATGCCAGTTTTTAATGTCCTACAAGTCCCCTTTTTTGGGGAGAAGGGTGATCACCGCTCTCCGGCTACTCAGGGGTAGACACATTTCTCTGCAGCTTTCGTCAAGGACTTCCAACATATGCTCTCCGAGCTCTCGCCAGAAGAACTAGTAGAATTCCACTGGTAGGCCATCAATTCCAGGTGCTTTTTCTCCCGCAATTGAATTCAAAGAATCCTGCAGCTCCTCCAGAACCAGCGCTCCTTCTAATGCGCCGTTGTCCTCTGGAGACACTTTTGGAAGTCCTTGATGGAAAACGTCCAGCAGCTCCTTGTTTTCACTGTAGTCACTCTTGTACAGGTCTTTGTAAAAGTTTGTGGCATACTGTCTGATGTCATTGCTGTTTGTTATGTGTTGCCCATCCTCTGTGTGCAGTGTAGGTATAGGCATGAATTCTTTCTTTCCAGTCCAAAAAAAACTGGGATGGAACTGTGTCCATTTCGTTAGCCCCTTTAAAACGTGATGTGTGTTTTGCACCTTGTGTTTTTGTGCCCAGTAGATCCATGATTAATGCGTTTTTTGCTTTGATGTTCTCAAAAAGTCTTCTGTTTCTTGTGGACTCAGTTAAGGTCTGGAGTTCCACTATTTCTATCTCCAGTTCCTGTAATGATTTGGCGATGTCCTTCGTGACATCGGTAGTGTATTGTTGCCAGAGCTGCTAGATTAGAACCTTCCCACGGTCCCATCGTTGTCAGGAGGAGAAATCTCTCTTTTCATTTCTAAAAGAAGTCCAGAAAAATCTAAAAGACTCAAAAAAATGAGCATCATTCAGTAAACAAACATTAAAATGCCAGTATGCACTGGTTTTGAGATTTGCAATAAAAAATTTGCATCTGACTAGAGAATGGTCTGAAAAACTAACAGGTGTTATTTCACTAGCTTTAAAGACATGAAAATTATGTTTAAAATAATAAAATCTGTCTAATCTAGCTAGCGAAATAAAATGATCACTAGAATGTGTCCATGTGTATTGTCTCTCAGTTCCATGCAGTCTTCTCCACACATCTACCAGGTTATGAGTTTTTATAACCCGTGTTAATCTATACTTAGATGCTGCATGGGGTTCCTTATGATTCCTATCTATTGCCTTATTTTGTGTACAGTTAAAATCTCCTCCTAAGAACAGATAATCTTTAAAATCACAGCTGGTTAAGAGTTCATTCACCTTGTTTAGAAATAAATCTCTTTCAGGACCACTGGTTGGGGCATATGCGTTGATTAATACTAAATTAAAATGTTCATATTTTGCTTTAACTAATATTAATCTACCAGCAATCACTTCTTGTATTGTGTAGGATTCAGGTAAAAAGTGTTTGGCAGAATGCCCACTCCTGCACTCACTGAGCTTGCTGAGCTTAGCACTACTCCTCCATCCCACTCTATCGCCCATTTAAACTCATTGTATGAATGAATTCTTGTATGAATGTCACATCTATATTTTTTAATCTAATCAATTCGTATAATCCCCCCCCACACCCCCTCCTTGTTTAAGGAAGCGATGTTAAAGTCAGTCATGAATAAAAATAAAGAAAGGAAGAAAAGAAAATTAATTCTACAAGGTTTATTTTAAGCACTCTCTTCGTCTTCACACAGCAAATCTTGCCTGGTTCTGGTTACAAACTTTTTAAATCATTATCTTTCCTGGTGAGTGAAGTCCCTGTGTTTTTCTCTTATTAATGCTGTAGCCGAGTTGACAAAGTGTTGTTTATTGGGGAAGTACTGCTCTACTCGAATTCCTTTCATAATTTTAGTTTTTTGAAGAAACTATTTTATCTCTTTATATCTGCCTATTGGTTCATCACTGTTTTTCTTGTCCTCATCACTTTCTGTTTCTGCATTTGTGTCTTGTTCACTGCTGGATTTGACATCTGCTTCTTGACTGTTTATGACTTGTTTTTCTTTTTCTATTACAACTAGTCCTTTCTTTCTGGTTCTGGTGTTTTCAGAACCGAAACATTCGTCATTACTTTGACTGTTAGTTAGTTGTGAGTTCTGAAGTGTTCTCACTCAGGTTAACTTGGAGGTTTTCTTTTTCTGTCTCCATTTGCTTGTTTTCCTGCTCAGTGTTCTTTCCTCCTTCTTGGCCGTCAGTGTTTCCTTCTTGTTGTTGAGTCTCTTCCTGTCCGCTTGTTTGTACACTATTATCTCCACTGTCTTGCTTATGATTAATTTGCGTATTTGTCTGTTTGTTTATTTCTGTTTGTTTATTAAATGTCCCTCTTGACTACAGCCAAAACGTCTCGGGTTACTTGGCTGTAACCCTGTTCCCTGATAAAGCGGGAACGAGATGCTGCGTGAAAACGCTATGGGAACATCTCTTTGTTGCCCGGTTGTGAAGCTTGTGCATGTCAAACCCGCCGAATACCTTCGGCTTATAACCTGTGCAGGCATGACGTCACCGAATAAGGTGCACCTGCAGGTTATAAATAGGAGTGAACCGGAAACATCCTCAGGTCAATTTTGTCTGAAGGACGTCCAGGCACGCCAGCAGTGCGGCATCGGAACGCAGCATCTCGTTCCCGCTTTATCAGGGAACAGGGTTACAGCAAAGTAACCCGAGACGTTCCCTTTCAAAAGCTCCACTCAATGCTGCGTGAAAACGCTATGGGAACGAGAATACCAACGCCGCCGCACTGCAAGTGTCTGGACCCCCAGGTTGTGTAGCGTGTGCGCACAAGCTGAGGAGGTCTCAGACCTAGGTCTGGGATGCTGACTCAAGGATCCGCGAACCTGGAGTAGCATTGACATCCAGACTATAAATCTAACAAACGTGTATGGAGAGGACCAGCCCGCCGCATCACACACCTGCTGCAGGGGTACGCCTCTTGCCAAGGCAATCGATGAGGCAATCCCCCTGGTTGAATGAGCCCTGATTCCCAGAGGCGAAGTGTGACCACGCGCCTCATAGGCTAGGGCAATGGCATCTCTCACCCAGTGTGACAGAGTCTGTCTAGTGGCAGCCGCCCCCCGGTTGCGACCCCCATGGCAAATAAAGAGCTGCTCTGATTTACGCCACTGGCTAGTGCGGTGGACGTAGATCCGAAGAGCACGTACTGGACACAGTAAGTGAAGTCTTTCCTGCTCCGGAGCTGTGAAAGGCGGAGGACAGAAGGCTTCGAGAACAACTGGGTGCATGGTTGAGAATGGAACCTTGGGAAGATAGTTCGGGTGAGGATGCAGAATAGCTTTGACTTGCCCAGGGGCAAAGTCTAGGCAGGATGGGGAGACTGACAGAGCCTGCAGATCCCCAATCCTCTTCAAAGAAGTAATAGCCATCAGAAAAAACCATCTTAAGAGACAGAAGCTTGACAGGCGCTGACTCTAGTGGTTCGAACGGGGTGTCAGCCAGGCCTTCGAGTACGATAGTTAAGTCCCATGAAGGGACCGTCGCTCTAGTGGGCGGCTTCAACCGTTTAGCTCCACGAATAAAACGGGCAACTAAATGGTGCTTGCCCACAGAAACCCCGTCGTTCAGAGCGTGACAGGCCGAAATAGCGGCTACGTACGTTCTGAGCGTACTAGGGCATAAGCCCGAAGACAACTTTTCTTGCAGAAACTCCAGCACTGAAACAATCTCGCAGTGAACTGGGTCTATGTGTCTTGTCATGCACCAATTTTCAAACACACTCCATTTGAGGGCATAAGTTCTCCTAGTGGAGGGAGCCCTGGCACTTAAAATGGTTTCAATTACGCTGGCTGAAAGCCCAGCCTGTCTCAGTTGGTCCCATTCAGGGGCCAAACGTGAAGGTTCCAGAGCTCGGGCCGGGGATGAAGTATTGTCCCCTGCGCCTGAGACAGAAGATCCCTCCTCACTGGAATCACCCAGGGTGAGCCGTCGAGGAGAGATATTAGATCCGAGAACCACACTCTGGTCGGCCAATGGGGCGCTATCAATAAGAGGCGCAACCCTTGTTGACGGACCCTCGCCAGGACTCCCGGGAGCAGAACTATAGGCGGAAACGCATAAAGGCGTAACCTGGGCCACGTGTGGGCCATTGCGTCCAAACCCAGGGGAGCTGGTGGAGTCAGAGAGTAGTAAAGGGGGCATTGTGCTGTCTCTTGTGAGGCAAAGAGGTCCACCTCTGCTACGTAAAATCTTTCCCAGATTTGACTGACTATTTCGGGGTGGAGCTTCCATTCCCCCTGTTCTACAGCTTGTCTGGATAGCAAGTCTGCTCCTACATTCATGTGCCCTGGAATGTAAATCGCCCTGAGGGACAGGAACTTGTCCTGTGCCCAAAGCAGAACCTGGTGCGCTAGCTTGTTCAAGCGGCGCGAGCGCAGTCCACCCTGGTGATTTATGTATGAGACTACCGCAGTGCTGTCCACCTGCACTAGGACATGGTAGCCTATCAACTGCTGGAGGAAGTGTTTCAGGGCCAGAAACAGAGCCATCATTTCGAGGCAATTGATGTGCCACGCGAGAAGATGACCTCTCCAGCTCCCTTGTGCTGGACGGCCATCCAAGACCGCACCCCAGCCCATGAGGGAAGTGTCTGTCGTTAGCATTGCGGGGATTGAACACCGGCCTCCAGGGAGTGCCAGGGAGGAGGCCCTGCTTTGTGATGAAGATCCAGGCGCCCCTCCCTGGGGGGGGGGGGGCACCACCACAGCCCCAGGCGCACGAACCTCAGGGCCTCTTCTTCGAAGAGAGGAAGCTCCTCAGATCTGGTCTTTTTGAGGCAGATTTCTGGGAAGGGCGGCGAGCCCCACCCCAGTCTTTACGAGGGGGTGTGCGGCTGGTCACGCTCTCCTTCTGGACCTCACGCCTTATAGGGGCCTGGCCGGGGCCGGGTGGTCGACGGTCCCGGTTCTTGAGCACGGTGGGGAAGGAACCTCCCAAAAGCCTGTTCATATAGCTTCGCCTCCCGAAACCTAGTGGCGACGGAATTAACAGCGTCGCCGAAAAGGCCGGAAGGCGAGACGGGGGCATCAAGGAGGACAGCACGATCCTTATCCTTGATGCCCGAGAGGTTCAGCCACAGATGCCTCTCCGTGGATACCATGGCAGCCATAGAACGGCCCACAGGACGGGCCGTCTGCTTGTTTGCACGGAGAGACAGGTCTGTGGCTCGGCGCAGCTCTGCGAACGCCTTGTCATCAATAACCCCGCCGGTGCTCAGGTCCTTCAGCAGGTCAGCCTGGTAAGCCTGCAAAACCGCCATGGTGTGCAGTGAAGCGCCAGCCTGTCCTGCTGCCTGAAAAGCTTTGCCCACCAAAGCAGACGTCAATCTGCACGGCTTGGAGGGGAGGGTAGGCTTTTTCAGGGAGGATGATGTCCCAGGAGAGAGATAGCCCGCAAGCGTCTCTTCTATCTGGGGCATCATCATGTAACCGCGTGCTTTCGCATCAACGATATTCGAATAAGTCGAAGTCGATGGCATGAAAACACGCGATGAATACGGCTTGCTCCATGAAAGGGTTAATTCATCATGGAGGTCACCAAAGAAGGGGAAAGAGAGACGTTGAGGCTCCTCCCCCCGGCCACCCGACAGAAACCTGTCGTCTAATCTCGAACGCTTAGGGGAATCTCGCTGCTGCGGCCGGTCGATATGCAATCGCTCGACCGCACACGTTATAACCTCTAATAAATCCTCATAAGCTCTGTGAGCACTGGAGGAGCGTTGTGAGGAGGCTACTTCCATGGAAGCGAGAGAGGAAGATTCTTCCGCTCCTTCACAAGAAGCGCCGGAGCGCGCTTGCGAAGTGGAAGCTAAAACTTCCTGATCCGGAGAGAGCGCGAGAGAAAGGGGGAATTCCGTCTCGTGCGCATCTGCCAGATCAGCACGCGAGCCCCAGGAATGCGCCGCGGCTCGCGGTTTCTCTTTAAAGGAAGCGAGCCGTGCGCGAAGCACCTTAATAGGGAGAAGATCACAGTACTCACATTCTCCCTGAAGCCCGAGGCGAGCGTGTTCTTCCCCCAAGCACTCGAGACAAAACTCGTGAAGATCGCCCTCCGAAAGAGATCTATCACACGGAGGCACGCATCTCTTAAGCAACTCCGCCATATCGGTGAGTTAATGCTGTTATTTTTTATTTTGCTTTTGTTACGGCTTGCATGCACGCGCAAACACAAAGCGGTCCTGAAGACAAAAAGATCTGAGGATGTTTCCGGTTCACTCCTATTTATAACCTGCAGGTGCACCTTGTTCCGTGACGTCATGCCTGCACAGGTTATAAGCCGAAGGTATTCGGCGGGTTTGACATGCACAAGCTTCACAACCGGGCAACAAAGAGATGTTCCCATAGCGTTTTCACGCAGCATCGAGTGTAGCTTTTGAAAGGGAACAGTTTAACTTTCTGGAAGTTGCAAAAATGGCAAATTCCTCCGCGTGTACGTTTACTTTGAACATGATGTTCAGATCTTCGTCCCTGCTGTTTAAGATCATGTACACATGTCTCCTATAGGAGACGTTATGTCTAATTTTCCAAATCTGGATAGCTGTTTACTCAGAACATCATTGTCAATGCACAGGGATACATTCGAAATCATCACTTTTTTTGCGGGAGTACCGAGGGGGAGAACGTTTGCCAAGGTATCTTTAAGTACGACCTTGCTAGCTATTACTGTCTCAGCTTTGTGAATCTCATCAACAATGAACACTACAGCCTTGTTCATCCGGGCGACAGACACAAAGCTCCTCCCGCCGATTAACTCTGCTACAGCTGAAGCGCATTCCTCTATGGAGCACGCGACAGTCGCTAGCACTTTTCCGTCTAGGTTTGTAAACGCCATACAGTACCACCAAACACACACACCGGCCTGTGGTGGCACGGCGTTTCACACACACAAAGCAACACTCACTGCTCACTATCCACTCATTTCATACAACCATACAAAAAAGTAGCAAAAAAAGAGTTTTCACCTCAATCACACGCTGGCGCATGCGCACAGAGAGAGAGAGAGAGAGAGAGAGAGAGAGAGAGAGAGAGAGAGAGATCATATTCATAAATAACAGGTTATTAATAAACTACTAAATCTACTGCTATTAGAGAGAATAATCACTGACAGGGTGGTGTGTAATGCAACGTCACTGTTATCACCCTGAAGCTGATGATTTTTCCAAGTGTGTTATACGTTATATTTATTATTGCGATGTGAGGATGATCGGTGATGGGAATTTGTGTAAGGTTGAGTTCACTGTGAAAAGCATTTTAAAAAATAGAGAAAGAGGAAGAAAAAGTATTTGATGTGTTTCTTAAGGGCGACAGGACTAGAACAGAGGATTTAAACTGGACGGAAGACGAGATCAAGACCAGAAGGTGGCAGTAATGCAACATAAGAAGAACCAAGAAGAAGAAACATTTTATCTGATTATAGTTACATTTAATTCTTCTGACTGTTAGTTAGTTTCTGTTTCACTTAAGTTACAGAAGTGATGTACAGTCGATCCCTCACTAAACTCTCTGTTCTCTGCAAAGAAGCGAACAGTCTTCAAGAAGGCAGAAAGTTAAGGCTTTACCCCTGACTGTTACAGAGCGCTGACACTGTAGACTCCTTCCACTAATGTTAAGTAAATAAATGCCTCCTCACGGAACATTTCAGCATAGCAAAGATTCTTTAATCATGTTTTTGATTAGTGGAGAATCTGCCCTGCATGAGCCGTTACTATAGAAACAATGACGCATTAGAAGCTGCACTAAACACGTACACACACACACACCTGGATTCGATATTTTGGCGTGAGGTGACGTCCCAGCTCTGGATGGACATTTTGTCCATGACCGTTTCTCGGTTAGGGTTCTCCACAGTCCACACGTCGGGCCCGTCGAACATGATGTGGGACAGAACTCCACAGGCGTTATACGACACCTCGATCCCGTCCGCCTTGCTCTCCAACAGGTTACTGCCCGGGAAGGACACAAGGAAAAATAGTTTTTATAAAATACTTTTCATGGTTTTCAGTAACTGAGGATCACTGTACTGCTGTCTGTTCACAGAGTTCACTTTACATTACGATTAGTCATGTGTGTAATTGTTTTAACAGGAGATTGTGTCAGCAAGCACTCGTCCACCTTAAGAGACAAATTTTACACCATGTGTAGGAATAATGAAAGGCATAAGATAGAGATTCTTAACTGGAAAAAAGGAGGAGTGTGACAACCAGTCATGATGCAAAGCACATGGAGGAAAGCAGCAGTGGAACAGTTAAAACAGAGGAGACTATAAAAGGAATGAATGTGTAGAAATTATAGATGCAGAAGGTGTTAAAATAATGAAGAGGGAGGTGTAGAGATGGAGCACCTGACGACGGTGAGTAGCTGAGGTCTGAGCTCCTTCACCTCGGCCACGTAACACAGCAGCAAATCATAATGGAGTGCATTAACAGTGTCTTGTTTTCTCAGTTGTGTTTTCAGTACCCGTTTGGTACCTTTAAACAATCCAGGAACACTTTCATGCCGCTGCAGTTGAGGAACATCTGACAGTTATCTGGCTTTCCAGCTGTGATGTTCGACAACATATTCCTTGGGACACAATCACCTGATCACACTAAATAACACACACACACACACAATTGTCTTTTTTATGATTATAATACACACTTTTCAGTATTACAAGTAAATGCTTTAAATAAATATTTTCTGTTTTGTAAAGATATTACTGATTGAGTCTGAGTGTTTAAATTGAGTGTTTAAAAACAAAAGAAATTCACGACTCAAAGATATGACATCACTGTGCAGCGACTGGTTCACTAGTTATTGCTACAGCGCACAACTGCAAGTGAAAACCGCAATTGCCGAGATCTAAAAATGCAAATCTAAAAATGTTGAGGAAATTGTGGACAGTTCGCCCGAGTCATCTGAACCATGTACTGTACATTGACCAAGCATAAGAGCAAGACCCCGTCAGAGCAAAGTAGGAAACGTCGAAAATATCAGGAATAATACATAAAGTATGGATTCACTTGTTCTACTGTCGACAATGTAGATTTCCCTCAATGTGTAATCTGTTCAGATTACAGATCTGAACGTATGAAGTATGAAGCCCGGCAAAATGCAAAGGCATTTGGAGATGAAACATCCTTTGTTTATTGAAAAGTCTATAGACTTTTACCACCGAAAAGAAAAAGAAATTACAGGGTCAAAAACACATGATTGCTCAACAAGCAGGCCACGAATGAACCTTTTGTGCTGCCAAAAACAAGTACACCCTTCCCATTGAAAGGTAAGCCAAAATTATTTTCATGTATAGTAAATGTAGTCAAAATACTGTGAACAGCTTGTTATGTTTATTGCTTGTTTTTGATAGTGGGGTCACGAGATCTTGTCGATCTTCAATTAGGGGTCACTGGCTTGACAGTTTAAGAACCACCGATTTAGACAACATACTGCCATCATCACTTGTTACTGTATTAATATATTAATAACAGTAATATTTATCATTTATATCCTGCACTTCCACACTTACCAGTTTGTCATGCAGCTTCTTCTGTATTAAATTCAACATGGTCTGGGGACAAAACATAAGGAACAAAATTGGCATCAGAGGACCAGGACTCTTCTCTAAATAAGCTAACTTTAATACATATAGAACTAGAATTATAGTGTATCAGACACTGAATTTTTAATACACCTGTGTGTTTTCAATAAAGCCAATTTAAAGAAGTTTCCACTACCACATTAACATCTACACTCACCTAAAGGATTATTAGGAACACCATACTAATATGGTGTTTGACCCCCTTTCGCCTTCAGAACTGCTTTAATTCAACAAGGTGCTAAAAGCATTCTTTAGAAACCTTGGCCCATATTGATAGGATAGCATCTTGCAGTTGATGGAGATTTGTGGGATGCACATCCAGGGCACGAAGCTCCCGTTCCACCACATCCCAAAGACGCTCTATTGGGTTGAGATCTGGTGACTGTGGGGGCCATTTTAGTACAGTGAACTCATTGTCATGTTCAAGAAACCAATTTGAAATGATTTGAGCTTTGTGACATGGTGCATTATCCTGCTGGAAGTAGCCATCAGAGGATGGGTACATGGTGGTCATAAAGGGATGGACATGGTCAGAAACAATGCTCAGGTATGCCGTGGCATTTAAACGATGCCCAACTGGCACTGAGGGGCCTAAAGTGTGCCAAGAAAAAATCCCCCACACCATTACACCACCACTACCAGCCTGCACAGTGCAAGGCATGCTGGATCCTTGTTCTCATTCTGTTTACGCCAAATTCTGACTCTAACATTTGAATGTCTCAACAGAAATTGAGACTCATCAGACCAGGCAACATTTTCCCAGTCTTCAACTGTCCAATTTTGGTGAGCTCATGCAAATTGTAACCTCTTTTTCCTATTTGTAGTGCCGATGAGTGGTACGCGGTGGGGTCTTCTGCTATTGTAGCACATCCGCCTCAAGGTTGTGCGTGTTTTTTGTGTGTTGTGGCTTCACAAATGCTTTGCTGCATACTTCGGTTGTAACGAGTGGTTATTTCAGTCAAAGTTGCTCTTCTATCAGCTTGAATCAGTCGGTCCATTCTCCTCTGAACTCTAGCATCAACGAGGCATTTTTGCCCACAGGACTGCCGCATACTGGATGTTTTTCCTTTTCACACCATTCTTTGTAAACCCTAGAAATGGTTGTGCGTGAAAATCCCAGTAACTGAGCAGATTGTGAAATACTCAGACCAGCCCGTCTGGCACCAACAACCATGCCACGCTCAAAATTGCTTAAATCACCTTTCTTTCCCATTCTGACATTCAGTTTGGAGTTCAGGAGATTGTCTTGACCAGGACCACAACCCTAAATGCATTGAAGCAACTGCCATGTGATTGGTGTTACGTGGTGCGGTATGGAGAGCCGCACCACGCGATGTTTTTAATTATAAGAGCCCTTATGCTGGGCGTTAGAGTGGGTCAATGAAATAGGAGTTAGTAAGAGTGCTTGTGATATACACGGGAAGACCTTCCCGTTTGGAGATAGCGTGGGATTATTAGTTAAGGAACTTAAGGAAATAAATGAAAAAGTGAAAACACAAAATAAACAGAGCTCCGCCGTCTACGCGAGAACGGACGGGGCTCTGGAAATAAAACACAACTTGTCCTCTCGGGGCGTTCACCCTACCGAGGACTTTGGGAGAGAGAGAGAGTTTGTGCTTCGTGCACTAACAAACTACTGAGCGTGCACGCTGAACTACTGCATGCCGCTCTCTCTATCTCTCTCTCTCGCACTCTCTCGCCGGCGTCTTAAACAGGCAGAGGCTGGGGCTTTGCTTCTGTCCCTAAACAGCTGTCTGTCTTTTATTTTATTTTATTTTATTTTATTTCTTTCTTTCTTTCCTTTTCTTTTCTTTGGCCCTGATACCTTCACCGGTGCTATCTAAATGATCGCACAAAGTGCGCCGGTATCAGGACCCTTAAATAAACACGCCCTCAGGTGCGGCTCGTTCAGGCTGATTGCCTGACGGCGACGTTGCCTAGCAACCGTGTGTATAAATGGCCGTGCTTTTGCCTGTTCAAAACTCCGCGTGGTAACAACTTGCGGATCTGCCCGTTCTGAACACTTTAAGCACGGCTCTGCCCCTCGCGCGACCCGCGTCGTTACAATTGGTTGATTAGATAATTGCATTAATGAGAAATTGAACAGGTGTTCCTAATAATCCTTTAGGTGAGTGTATGTGGAGCAATATGTTTGAAATAGGTTCTCTCAGACCAGTATCTTTATTTTAAAGAGTTCACAGAAACACACAGTTTAATGTACAGGTTACAGGTGCTGCTCTGTCAACAATTACAACAAAAGAGGATAATTTTAAACTTAAAGTCTTTATATTATCAGGAATTTTTTCTCCTAAAGGATTAATAAATAGGTTTTACAAAACACTAATATGACACAGCCACAGCAACAGTTAAAGTCACATTTCCTATTTAAGGCACTCTACATAAAGGCTGCTTGTTAACACTCGCTTATAGGACACACACACACACATACACACACACACACACACACACACAAGAAAACAGCGACACTGACCCATATATCCATCCAACAATGTCACTCCAGGCCTAATAAACATACCTTAACGTAGTCCGTCTTGCTGGCGGCCTCTTTGTGGTTGTTGTCGACCTGGATGAAGTGGTATTTGTAAGTACACATTATCTGTCTCAGCATGTCCTCATGCTGCAGCAACTCTATGATCTTCAATAGTAGCAGGCTGATGCGGTTATACTGGAACTCCAACTCATCAGTCTCAGAGCAGATCCATTGAACCTGAGAGAGAGAGAGAGAGAGGTTACAACATTTAGGCATTTGGCAGGCTCTCTTATCCTGCTTTAAGGTTTCCATCATTGGATAGATCACTACACAGGTTACTAGGTTACTAACTATAAGTACCACCCATTAAACACTGTTGGGGAGGGGGTTTTGAGAGTGGGTGGGTGTTTTGGTAATTAACACAAATATCTAACAAACAGATCATCGCTTAAAGATTGCCAGGGACTCCACTGTACAGACATCTAGAGGAAGTTAATTTTACCATCTCAGTGCAAGAACAGAAGATGTCTTCCTCAATCCCTCAAAGATGGTGGGACCATCCGAGCAGTGCTGGAAGAACGTGGTGCGGTACTGGGTGTGATTAGAGCTGAGAGGTCAGTGGGTGCTGGGACACTTTTAGCTTTGTAGGCAAGTATCAGTGTTTTGAATTTGATGCAGACAGCTTCAGGATGCCAGTGCAGGGAGCGGAGAAGTGGGGTGGTATGGGAAAACATGAGAAGGTTGAAAACAAGACGTGCAGCTGCATTCTGGATCAGCTACAGAGGACAAATGGTGGACAGAGGCAGACCTGCCAGAAGTGAGTTGCAGCAGTCCAGTTTTTAAATAACAACGGACTGAACAAGCACCTGAGTAGCCTATGTGGAGAGAAATTGAAATCGTGAGGAAGGTTAGCAATGTGTGGGGAAAATGAGAGTCGATTGTCCAAAGTTACCCCAACATTCCAGGCAGTGGCTGAGTGATCTGATTGTTGTCCAGGGAGACCATTGAAGTCTTGACAGGGGGATGAATCACCTGGAATGAAAAGCAATTCAGTTTTGTTGAGATTGAGCTTCAGCTGATGAGTTGCCATCCAGGATGAGATGTCTGCCAGACGTACTGAGAACCTGTTACCACGGCTCTCCAACCGCACCACGAGATGTAATGATATTCATAAGAGCCGTAACACAGGGCTACAGAGAGCGTCAATGAAATAGGAGGCTGTGAGAGTGCTTACGACATGCACAGGAAGACCCTCCTGTTTGGAGATAGCGTGGGATTAATAATTAGGGAACTCAAAAGCAAACAAAAGAGAACTGAAAACACAAAATAAACAAAGCTCCACCATCTAGTCACAACAGGACCGGGCTGTGGAAACTAAAAATAAAACTTACAGAGCAGTACCAGGAGGAGACAGAGCAGTGTTTCTGTGTAGAGAGAGAGTGTGTGTGTGTGTGTGTGTGTGTGTGTGTGTGTGTGTGTGTGCAAAGACGAGAGAAGGAGGGGTATGTGTGTGTGTGTGTGTGTGTGTGTGTGTGTGTGAAGGCGACAGGAGGAGGGGTGTGTGTGTGTGAAGGGGCACGGTGAGACTTTCTTTTGCTTTACGCGCACACACGTGTTTTATAATAAACAGTACACGTGCGCTGTACACACACACACATACAAACAGAAAATAAAATATGTTTTTTGACGTGCACACGCGTGGTAACAGTATTATAGTACAAACACTCGTTTACTATATGACTGTGTCATCGCTTAAAATTTGTTAAGCGGATGTTACGGATGTTGATCATACCAGTGAGAGACAAGCACTAAGACAGAGCAGGGGAGATGATTACCCACAATTCCACAGCGAAAGAGAGAGAAAAATCATTGGCTCAGTTGTGATCATGTGACACTCGGCGTCAGAACAAGAAGCGCATGCATGATACATGATACTCGGCATGATACATGATACCAAGACTTGCTCGTTTTTCAAATAAAAATTCATTAAAAATCTTTTTAAAAATCTGCTCGTCTTGTGGAACACTCGCAAACCGCGTTACTCACAATCCAAGGTTCCACTGTAATCAGCTTTCTTTACAGCAGACTGGCAGTTCCAGAGCCCAGCGGGGTAGATGAGATTTCTGGGGAAGCTGCCTCTGCAGTGTGAGAGAAAGCGTCTCTGTGAAAATTAACAACAAATATAGGTTAAGGCACATTTTTATATCCTAGTCAGGAAAGAGGTCTTTGTCCACAGTGTAAACACGAATAAGTTGGCAAAACTCAAAACATTTGAGGTAATCAGTTACATAATTTTTTTAAGTAATGATGTTTCCAATTTTAAGTAAACAGAACTATGAGTTTTTGAGTTTGTTGTACTCATTTCATATTAATCGTTCTTTACTTGCATTATTGAGTCGCCTAACTCATACTATTTAATAGCAGTTATGTTTTTTTTTAGTTGGTGCAAATCAAATAAACTGTTGTTGGTCTTTCGGCTGCTCCTGGTGATGGGTCGCCACAGCAGACGATCCGGTCTGCACACAAGCTTGGCACAGGTTTTACACCAGATGCCCTTCCTGACGAATGCCGCCCCTATTTTATCTGGGCTTGGGACTGGCACTTCATCCAGTTGTTGGGAATCAAACCCGGTCGTTTCGCAGGTGAAAGACCTGCCCTATTGCCCTGATGACATCAGACACAAAATCACTAGTCTGAAAGATTTTAAGTTGGTGGAACTTTAAGGTGACAGTTACTGTTACTTAAGTACTCACAATTAATTAAAATATCAAAAACTCATAAATACCAAAAAGTTCTAAATACTCATCGAGGTCTATTAATTTGAACTAATTGTAATTATTTAAGTTAACAGCACTCGGTATGTTTAATTACTTTGAGCATTAGGGTTTACATTGTATATGTAAGGAACCTCCACTAGAGGTCACTGTTTGTTTTTGTGTTTTGTAGTTTTTGTTGGTCGACTCAGTTTCCCAGGAGGCACCTCGGTCACGTGGTCAACACCCAGAAGGTGTTGTTAAACTACAATCAACACTACAGAACAGCAAAAAGAGAGTAAAAAAGTCAAAACCTACCTGACCAGCGGAGAAAAATACAACCCAGAAAAACTTTAAAGCAAAACTACAAGGTGTAGTATATGCAGTGGATGGTTCAGCCTAGGCCACCCCACATAGTTTATGTAGTGGGTATGCCCACAGACGTACTGCGCATGCACGACCTGTACCTGTTGAAGTTGGTGTACCGAGTAAAAGAAGAGAATTCTATGAGCGAACTCTGCTGTGTGTGTGCGTTATTGTTAACGAGTCCAACAAAACATACAACATGGTGTCAGAACCGAGATTACCCACTTATTAACACCGCGCTCCTCAAGTAGTGACAGAATGAGTCGGCACGCTAACGCGAGGTCTAAGTGGAAGTGCTTCATCCGCCTCCGCCATTATCTCTGACGGGGAACTTGGCCGAAAATTGGCGTAAGTGGGAACAAAGATTTAATCTGTACCTTACCGCCTCTGCGCTAGTGGATAAACCTGAATCGAGACAGATCGCTGTGCTGCTGCATTGCATAGGAGAGGACGCGCTAGACATCTATAACTCGCTCATGATTGAATACCAGGATCCACAGCATAAAAAATTATCGGAGGTCCTCACTGGTTTTAGAAAATACTGCGCCCCACGAAAGAATACTCTTTGACCAAATTCATAGACACTCATAGACAAATTCATCACGGAGTTAAGAAACAAAGCACGCACATGTGAATTCGGAGACACTGAAGATCTCATGATACGAGACAAAATAGTATTCAGCACAAGTGACTCAGGGCTTCATGAACGACTTTTGTCCATACCCGATTTGACTCTTATAAAAGCTATTGACATATGCAGAGCTAAAGAAGTCACAAAAGTACAAGTCACAGCAATGGCAGCCTCATCAGAAGCCCAATTTGTGCATGCCATTACATAAAAAGGGTTGCAGCCTGCATGGAGGTTAAACAATTCACTGAGTTGTCAGGAGTAGACACACTGTTTCTCGGTACAGTGATTCAGTCAAACAGTGCTGACACAGGCTGGCACACAAATCTGCGTATGGCGTATGGATTGTTAGCTTTAAGCTTGACACAGGTGCTGAAGCGAATGTTATCCCAAAGAAAATCATAGATCGGCTTCGGATTCCTGTAAACATTCAGAAGACAAACACTGTGCTTGTATCGTATGGGGGCACCCGCATTAAACCAGAAGGTGTTGTTAAACTACACGTGCAGGCTGGAAACAAAACAACTGACATGATGTTCTTTGTGACCACATCATCGAACACAGCACTGCTGGGAAGACAGGCATGCGTGCAATTGGATCTCATAAGAAAAGTGGAGACACTCATACCGTCACCACTCTCCACAAAAACTGAGCTTCTCAGCCGCTATGCATCAGTGTTTCAAGGATTAGGCCAGTTCCCAGGATCACATCATATACACACTGACCCTACTGTTCCACCTGTCATACATGGCTGCAGGAAGATCCCATATGCAGTCCATGACAGACTCCGTCTGACGCTGGAAGAATTGGAGAACAGGGGTGTGATAAGCAAAGTTTCAGCCGACTCCATGGGTGAGCAGTCTGTGCATCACAGAAAAGAAAAATGGCACACTCAGAGTATGCCTGGACCCTAGAGACTTAAACAAGGCCATACTCCGTCAGTACTACAACATACCCACCCTGGAAGACATACGGGGCAAGTTAGCTGGCAAAAAGCTGTTTACTATCCTGACTGAGAAGGATGGCTACTGGCAGATTAAACTGGATGAGGAGTCTGCAGACCTGTGCGCTTTCAACACACCATGGGGCAGGTACCGCTTTCATCGCTTTTCATCAAGTCAGCCAGCGAAGTCATTCAGCGCTTGAACTCAGAGAGTTTTAGGGACATTGAAGGTGTCTTCATGGTGGCCGATGACATGATCATAGCTGCAGCCACCAAAGCAGGGCATGATGCCATCCTAGAAAAGGTGATGAACAGAGCAGAGAGTCTCAACATCAAGTTTAACAAAGACAAGCTGCAATATATGGTCAATGAGGTGACTTACCTAGGCCATGTTATTACACCATGTTATAGCTTAAGAAGAGGGATGTAGTATATGCAGTGGTTGGTTCAGCCTAGGCCACCCCACATAGTTTATGTAGTGGGTACGCCCACTGTGCATGCGCAGTACGGCTGTGGGCGTACCCACTACATAAACTATGTAGTGGGTACGCCCACAGCCGTACTGCGCATGCACGACCTGTACCTGTTGAAGTTGGTGTATCGAGGAAAAGAAGAGAATTCTATGAGCGAACTCTGCTGTGTGTGTACAACAAAACATACAACACAAGGTGTGTTACAAAGTGAGTTTACATGGATCCTAATGTTTCACGAGTAACTGGTACAAGATTGCATCATGTAAACAGCTCGGTCGGCACAGTCTGCCCTGATCCAGCCCAATGAAATGAATTTTGTGTGTGAGAATGTGTGTGTGTGCATGTGTGTGTGTGTGCGTACAGAGGTGTGAAGAGGGGAATGTATATTACCGCCGTGCTCACCGCCGCGACAAAACGACAGCAGCCAAAATAAATCAGTTGCATTTCAAAGTAATTCGTGAAATGACCGCCAGGTGGTGCAAAGTGACATTTTCCGTCATCTCGGTTTTTAAAAAATAATTAAGTCATAAAGTCAAAACAATATGCTGTATCGAAGAAATACTACAGTAATGGTAATTTCCACATCTGTGTATTTTATACAAGCATGAAAAATCTGAATCAGAGCTATTGATATCTGCTGTACAATAATGAGTAAAAAAAAACATTGAAGTTGAACATTAAAACAAGTACTCTACACTATAAACCCTAATGCTCAATGTAATTAAACACACTGAGTACTGTTAACCTAAATAATTGAATGAGTAATAATTTTGAGTACGTAAGTAACAATAACTTAAGTAAAACTTCCACCAATGTAAAACCTATAGAGCACCTGTGGTGCAGTGGTAAGTGCTTGGTCTGCCATGCGGAAAACCCCGGGTTTGATTCCCGTGCTGTATGGTCTACAACAATTTTTTAAAATTTGTTCAACAAACTCAAAAATTTATAGTTCTGTTTATTTAAAATTGGAAACATCATTAATTTAAACAATTTTATGTTTCTCTGTGAATTTGCAGATTTCCTCTCAAACCTTGTTTCTGTAGACAAAGCGTTAATTGCTGGAGACTTTAATATTCATTTTGAGAATCCAGAAGACCCTCTGACAACAGCATTCATGTCCATACTGGACTCAGTAGGAGTAAATCAGTGTGTAGTGGAACCCACTCATAAAGCAGGTCACACTTTAGATTTAATATTATCCTTCGGATTAAGTATAGGAAATATAACTACAATTCCACAGTCTGAAGTTATCTTGCTCTTGTTAGCTATCTTGTCTCGATTAAAGCGTGTCATAGTAATAATGTATGCACCACCGCGCTAGCACCTTAAACGTACATTTACATCAAATACCACACAGAGTTTTATCAATAATCTTCCAGAGTTATCAACTTTGAATAACTCGAACAGGCAAATTAATATCTAGAGTCAGCACTTCGTTATAGCTTAGATAATGTAGCTCCAGTTAAGAGGAAAATGATTATAGATAAGAAACTCGCTCCTTGGTATAATGACCACACACGTGCTTTAAAACAAACCGCTCGAAAATTTGAACGTAAATGGTGCCAAACTAAATTGTTAGTATTCAAAATAGCTTGGAAGGAGAGCATCCTGAACTATAAAAAAGCTCTCAATGATGCTAGATCAACGTATCTCTCCACTCTTATAGAAAATAACAAAAACAACCCGAGAGTTTTATTTAATACCGTAGCTAAATTAACTAAAAATAAGACCGTTGCAGAAATCTCCACAACAACATCATGAAGTAGTGAGGATTTCATGAACTTTTTCAATAACAAAATCATAAATATTAGGCAAAAAATTCAGGCTTTGAAACCAAACAATTTAAGTAATTCAGATGAACTAACCACATCACATCAGAACTTAGAATACTTTACTCCCCTTGAAGCGAGGGAACTAATTTCACTCATCTCTTCTTCAAAATCGTCAACCTGTATATTAGATCCTATACCGACACATTTTCTCAAACAGATAGTACCAGCAATAATAGAACCCCCGTTGCAAGTAAATAACCGTTCACTCAGTAGTGGGTATGTCCCCAAATCCTTTAAATTAGCCGTTATTAAACCACTAATCAAGAAACCTGTCCTTGACCCCTGTCTGCTTTCTAATTACAGGCCGATATCAAATCTTCCCTTTATCTCCAAGATTCTGGAAAAGGTAGTATCACAGCAGCTATGTTCACATCTACACCGAAATAGCATAAATGAACTGTATCAGTCAGAATTTAGGCCTCATCACAGCACAGAGACAGGACTTGTTAAAGTAGTAAACAACCTCTTATGGGCCTCTGATCAGGGTTGCGTCACTATACTTGTGTTACTGGACCTCAGTGCAGCTTTTGACACCATTGATCATAGTATTCTCCTTCACAGATTAGAAAAGGTAGTAGGAATTAAGGGAACTGCCCTCTTGTGGCTCAGATCCTATTTGACTGATCGTTATCAGTTTGTAGATTTAGATGGTGACCATTCCTCATGTTCTCAAGTGGAGTTTGGTGTTCCACAGGGTTCAGTTTTAGGCCCACTGCTTTTTTCTCTTTACATGCTTCCTCTGGGCAACATAATTCGTAAATATGGTATTAGTTTTCATTGTTATGCTGATGACACACAATTATATGTCTCAGCAAAACCAGATGAGAAAAACCAGTTTGCTAAAATTGAGCAGTATGTGCAGGACATAAGAGATTGGATGCTAATTAATTTTCTTCTGCTTAATCCTGATAAGACAGAAGTTCTGGTCATGCACACATGGACAAAATTGTTGGTACCCTTCGGTCAATGAAAGAAAAACTCACAATGGTCACAGAAATAACTTTAATCTGAGAAAAGTAATAATTAAAAAAAATTCTATGAATGTTAACCAATGAAAGTCAGACATTGCTTTTCAACCATGCTTCAACAGAATTTGAGCCAAAGTGGACTACATGGGAGACGACCAAGGAGGACACCATTGTTGAAAACAAATCATAAAAAAGCCAGACTGGAATATGCCAAACTACATGTTGACAAGCCACAAAGCTTCTGGGAGTATGTCCTATGGACAGATGAGACAAAAATGGAACTTTTTGCCAAGACACATCAGCTCTATGTTCACAGACGGAAAAATGAAGCATATCAAGAAAAGAAAACTGTCCCTACTGTGAAACATGGAGGAGGCTCTGCTATGTTCTGGGGCTGCTTTGCTGCATCTGGCACAGGGTGTCTTGAATCTGTGCAGGGTACAATGAAATCTCAAGACTATCAAGGGATTCTAGAGAGAAATGTGCTGGCCAGTGTCAGAAAGCTGGGTCTCAGTCGTAGGTCATGGGTCTTGCAACAGGACAATGACCCAAAACACACAGCTAAAAACACCCAAGAATGGCTAAGAGGAAAACATTGGACTATTCTAAAGTGGCCTTCTATGAGCCCTGACCTCAATCCTATTGAGCATCTTTGGAAGGAGCTGAAACATGCTGTCTGAAAAAGGCACCCTTCAAACCGGAAACAACTGGAGCAGCTCGCTCATGAGGAGTGGGCCAAAATACCTGCAGAGAGGTGCAGAAGTCTCATTGACAGTTACAGGAATCGTTTGATTGCAGTGATTGCCTCAAAAGGTTGTGCAACAAACTATTAAGTTAGGGGTACCATCATTTTTGTCCAGGCCTGTTCCATGAGTTTTTGAGTTTTCATTTTTTTAAATAATTCCGTTGAAGCATGTTTGAAAAGCAATGTCTGACTTTCATTGGTTAACATTCATAGAATTCTTATTTATTATTACTTTTGTCAGATTAAAGTTATTTCTGTGACCATTGTGAGTTTTTCTTTCATTGACCAAAGGGTACCAACAAATTTGTCCACGTGTGTAGAAGGTGTTACCACAGAAGGCATTAGGAAGCACAGTGAGGGGTCTGTTCTCAGGGCACAGGAATCTGAACTGATTAGATTACAATGTCTTACAATATTATAAAACCTTACACACACTGACTGACTGATTTGCCTAACTTTTGTCAGCAGAGCCTCTTTTTCACTGAATAATCCAATCCTATTGACACCTCCCCCCCCCCCCCCCCCCACCAAAACAGACAGAACGCAGACCACTACATACATAAAATGTACAAATTTATTATTTACATAAAAGCAGACATTGCGCTTTTTCTAAGTACAGGGTGGGCCATTTATATGGATACACCTTAATAAAATGGGAATGGTTGGTGATATTATCGTCCTGTTTGTGGCACATTAGTATATTTGAGGGGTCAAACTTTTCAAGATGGGTGGTGACCATGCTGGCCATTTGGAAGTCGGCCATCTTGGATCCAACTTTTGTTTTTTCAATAGGAAGAGGGTCATATTACACATAAAACTCATTGGGAATTCCACAAGAAAAACAATGGTGTGCTTGGTTTTAACGTAACTTAAAACCATCTGTTTGACATGAAGACATGAAGACATGAAGAAGCAGCTGCCGTTTCTTATCAAATGTAAAGGGGCGATAATAATTTTTTGAGTTTATGGAGCTAAATGCAAATTGTTTAGGGGGGCTGAGCATGAATTTAGGGGGGCTAAAGTCTAAAAATGGCCTAACAAAACCCATGCATTTGCTTATGGGCAAACATAAGTGACAAATTCCATTTGCATTAAGTACCTCATTTCCAAAATGAGTCGGCAATAGGTGAGAAGTTTTGTTAATGCAATATATTTATATATTAATATATCAAGTTCAACAAACTAAAAAAATTATAGTTCTGTTTACTTAAAATTGGGAACATCATTACTTAAAACATTTGATGTAACTGATTACCTCAAATATTTTGAATTTTGCCAACTTAATCGGGTTTACAGTTCAAAATAAAACGTGTTAATTCTTGCGCTCAAAATACCACCCCCTCCCACCATCAACAAATTATTTCGCTGAATCCACCCCCCTAAACAATTATTTTGCTGAAGCCCCCCAACAAATTATTTCTCTTTTAATTAATTACTAACTATTGCTAATAATTAAAAATAATTAATTTTGTAAATTTATTTTAAAATGTTTTAAGATTTATTTTGTTGGAAAATTATCCTTCAAAATAAAGAAGAAAGATTAAAAGGAAAGGTGCGAGGTGGAATGTAGTGTCCGAGACCAAGCCCGCTGCCATGCTTTCCTGGCCGAATTTTTTTTTCATCCAAAGTGATTTGCAAAACAGGAGCCTCCTTGTACTATAATAGTTTTGATACACTCATCTGTTTTGATCTGATTTAATATTGTACCTTGATTGCTTCACAGCTTCAATATACTGTAGACTGCATTATGTTTGTTAGTGGATTAAATTGCACTGTAAACCCGATTAAGTTGGCAAAACTCAGTTATCAGTTAATCAGTTACATCAATTTTTTTAAGTAATGATGTTTCCAATTTTAAGTAAACAGAACTATCAAATTTGTTCAGCTAACTTTAAAAGTGTAATTTCTAAAAAACTCATGCCAAAAAGTTTGAGTTTTTGAAAACTCAAAAAGGTCTATTAATTTGACCTAATTGCAATTATTTAAGTCAACAGTACTCAATGTGTTTAATTACTTTGAGCATTAGGGTGTACAGCGTGGGGGAAGTTTTAGAATGGTCTTGACTCAATCTCTTCTCGCCAACTCTTCCCCCAATGAGGTGCGAAATGTAATTTACATGTAAAAACCGGTTCGATCGGTGCTCAGATGATCTGCCACTCTCCACCATTTTCACAATCTTGTCATTAGTTTGTTTAATCAGTTTAATATGCTATTTTCTAACTAAAAGAGCAAGCTGAAGATGCTTTTTTTTTTAAAACTTATATTTCTATTTAATAAAATCAGACCACGTTTTCATTATTGTGAGGTTTTTATTGAGGTTACATAGGTAGAAATACAGATTAAGACGGATTACACTTTAATTTGTGTTTTGTACATCTACTACATCCGGTATGTCCACCCTGATTCGTAACTGCGACTGGAAGAACTTTAAACAGTCTATTTTTGTAGTTGTTGCATATAGTATCTTTTAGTGCTTCAAACCAGAACTTTTCTATGGCAGCAATTAAATCGGTCTTCGTAGTTGGTTTTGCTGTTTTTCAAATATAGTCTTTCATTGCATGCCATACCATCTCAATGGGATTCATATCAGGGGATTCAGCTGGAGTCTTGACCCAGTTAATGCCCTCTGCGGCAATTATTTTTCTTGCAGCAGTGTGCTTCGGGTCATTGTCCTGGAAAAAACGGTGGTGAACTCCAAATGTTTCCCTGATGTATGGGGCAGCGGTTCCTTTTATGAGAACTTCCTCAAAGACCGATCCATTATCCCTTCAAATATTGCAATCGATCTTGGTCCAAGTCTGGATATTGCCCCCCAAACTTGAACTTTCAAAGAATGTTTTGGTTTGAACACAGGTCTTCCTCTTTTAAAAAACGCCATCGTGGCAAAACGATCAAAGGCCACTGTTGTTTCATCTGTGAAAATGACGTCATCAAACAGCTCTTTCTTTTCAATCCATTTTTGAGCTTGTTGAAGACGAAGCTCTTTATTTTTGTCTCGGATCATGGGACAATGTTGAGTTTTCCCAGACCTCCATCCAAGTTTTTGTCTGACACAGTGTATGGATTGCACGCTAATGTCCACACCAAAGTCACGCAGTAGTTGCTTTTTCACCAATCTTGCAGCCATTTCATCGTTTTACTCAATGATGTTCTCTGTGACAATGTCCCTAAAACAAGAGAAAGATATTACATATTTGACACGTTAGGCAAAAAACTACTAAAAAATACTACTGTTGTATCATGTGTGCTAGCGCTGAGGTAAGTAACTTACGGAGTTACTTTTCTTTGTAATGTCTTCTGATTGTGCAGAAGGCTGCGTGAACACCAATAGAATTCAGATGGCGATGTATCTCTCGAGTGGAACATCCCGCAGATCTCATTGTCCTGATGTCTTGGGAATGAATCTAGCTGATCTTTGTCATTTTAAAATGTTGTTATAGTGCATGTGGATGCAATGCATTTATCCTTAAGATTTCATGATGTCATTGGGGGCGTGAATCTGATGACAATGGGTTGGCGATATTTTAAATATATGTGATATATTAACAAGTGCTACATGCAGTACATAGAGCTTAGTACAGTACACTGTAAAAAGTGCTACACCCACAAAGTAGGTTTTACATACTTTAAATAGTTGCAAACTATAGTTTAGTTTATTTGTTTTAGAGTAAAAAGTACTCCGTCTAATGTTAAAATATATCCATTTTAATATAAGAATATATTTTAAATAAAACGTTTGCAATAAATTGAGTAGTTTATTTATATGTGTCTGACAGCAATTGGAAGGAAAGACCTTTTTTCAACCACCCTTGCACTTTTGGAAGCCTTCGATGGACTCCCAAACTGAAGGATGTTCAAGTCAAACCGAGACTTTTAAATGTGCAGAATAGCAGAACACAGTCCTGAGAGTAAACACTCCCTTTATTTCTCTATATAATCCCCTGATACACTAATGCACTTATCCCGGTGTCTCACTACCCAAGTAAAAAAACAAAAAACAAAAAAGGTGCCAAGTATGTTAAATCCTATCATGCCAAAGCATACTAAATGTACTGTACTTGCAGCCAGACTAATAACTACACACTAAAAAATGCTGGGCTGTTTTTACTACCCAAACGCTGGGTTGCCTCTGTTGGGTAATATTTCTGGGTTATTTACAGGGAGTTGGGTACTTTTTGTTTAACCCAGCTTGCTGGGTTGGAGTTGGGTTAGCTAGCGACAGCTAACATCACAGATCAGACCGGCCCTCCCCCGAAGTTCACCGGTGTATTCAGTGGCTGTCAGCTTCGTCTTTTTTTCTTCCTCCTGAATATTGAAATATTCAATATTCAAAAATTCAATATAAGGTCTGTATACACACTTTCACTCACCTATGACTGAATGTGTTCACTGTATGTAACATTTATTACTGTTACCGTGTTACACTCAAACTTTCAGCCTGCTCTGTGCTATAGCATGCTAGTTTATCTGACAATGGCTGCTAACTAGCCAAACCAAAGAACCCCACATGTATATGAAAGAAACTGCAAAAATGTCTGAGCTTTTTTAGCTTTCTTTGTAGAATGCTTGCAGGGTGTATGAAGATGGTGAAGTGATGAATGAAAGCTAAACTGTTAACTGTAGTGCCAGCATGACGCTAGCATTTAGCTAGGTTGCTAGCGTTAGCAAACACATAAAATAGCTGAGGTGTTACAAAACATTAATCTTCTTACAAATATGCATACTAGCCAACCCTCTCGAATTTTTCCATAAACTTTTACTTTCTTTCTTTCTAAGGTTGGAATCAACACCGTGGAATATCTGTCAGTCGAGATCATACACCCACATCCTGATGTTGGGAGATAATGACCAGCACTGCTCTCAGGCATTAGTGCTTCTCAGTAATAGTATCGTAATGATGTCGCTCTTGAACGTGTTTTGTATTATCTGATCTTGTGCTTTTGAAAAATAAATATTTTTCTATGTTTTGTACAATTAATTGGGTGTTGTTTATTGCATATATGTATGGTTTGCAAAACTTAGTGTTTTCTTTTGTAAACGACCTGTATATCAAAGTAATTAAACTGTTTTACCCATAGACATGTAAAACATAAAAATAATAATAACCTATTTGTGAAGTAAAATTAACTCAGCAGTATAGTTAAATATGACCTAGAATTTGGATTGAATATTTGACCCATCTTGCTGGGTTAAATAAGTAACCCATTTTGCTGGGTTAAATTAACCCAGCATGTAGTTTGTCCAATATTTATCCAGCAGCTGGGTTAAAAACAACAGCAATTTTTAGAGTGTAGTATACTTGAACTTTGATATTTTGGAACAAGTGTGTTTAAGTTGTAATTAAATTGTACAAAAGAACAATTTTAGGTGTATTAAGTATACTTAACAACTTTAGGTATAGGTAGTACACTTAATATACAGAGTGGGCCATTTATATGGATACACCTTAATAAAATGGGAATGGTTGGTGATATTAACGTCCTGTTTGTGGCACATTAGTATATGTGAGGGGGCAAACTTTTTAAGATGGGTGGTGACCATGGTGGCCATTTGGAAGTCGGCCATCTTGGATCCAACTTTTGTTTTTTCAATAGGAAGAGGGTCATGTGACACATCAAACTTATTGGGAATTTCACAAGAAAAACAATGGCTATGTGTGTACTAATGTACGTACCTGACAGTAATTAATTACATTAAAGTATATATTTAATGTATTATAAGTACATTACAGCAATTTTTTTTACTGTGTTTCAAATACATGAGTAATATACCATCCTTATTGCAGCAGTAGGATGCTGTTATACTTCTAACCAATTACAAATACTAAAAGTACATTGTGTAGTTAATACAAATATACTTTATCATACAGTACACACAGTCTTCTATAATCAACTTTGCAAATGGTCTATAATGCAGTGTTAAGGGTATTACTGAAATATATAACAGACAATGAAAAAGTCGTTTACCAGCGTATATTGATTCTTTACTTGAATACAAAAAGAAGTGTTCCCAAGCAGTATGATTAATGTCCAACATTACTGTATGGTCATATAAGTGTTTCAGAAGAGAAAATCCATTGGCAAAGTGTAAAGTCTTATCTGTTGCACTGTAGATTGGAGAAATGGTGAAAACACTGATGTAAATAGATGTCCTCCTTGGGAAAGGTCAAAAATCCATTGGACAGTTGCAATTTTGCACACAAACTCCCCAAATCCTACTCTCCACACAGCAGCACAAACTTGTAGGGTAAACAAAAAATCATCTACAAAAGAAAACAATTAATTAACCAAACTCTCCAACAAAACATTTGAATAAAAAACTTCCCAAAACATTAACCCTCCTAATTGCTATACAAAAAAAAAAAAAAAAAAAGAAAAAAAAAAATATATATATAGAAAGATACACATTAAACTCACGGCTGAGCAGCAAACAAATGTTTCCCAAACCAGGATCTTCTAGGAAAGTAGCATCTACCATGAGGGAATGTTTTGGGTTACTTGGCTGTAACCCTGTTCCCTGATAAAGCGGGAACGAGATGCTGCGTGAAAACGCTATGGGAACATCTCTTTGTTGCCCGGTTGTGAAGCCTGTGCATGTCAAAACCGCCGAATACCTTCGGCTTATAACCTCTGCCAGGCATGACATCACCGAATAAGGTGCACCTGCAGGTTATAAATAGGAGTGAACCGGAAACATCCTCAGGTCAATTTTGTCTGAAGGACGTCCAGGCACGCCAGCAGTGCGGCATCGGAACGCAGCGTCTCGTTTCCGCTTTATCAGGGAACAGGGTTACAGCCAAGTAACCCGAGACGTTCCCTTTCAAAAGCTACACTTGATGCTGCGTGAAAACGCTATGGGAACGAGAATACCAACGCCGCCGCACTGCAAGTGTCTGGACACCCAGGTTGTGTAGCGTGTGCGCACAAGCCGAGGAGGTCTCAGACCTAGCTCTGGGATGCTGACTCAAGGATCCGCGAACCCGGAGTAGCATTGACATCCAGACTATAAAATCTAACAAATGTGTGTGGAGAGGACCAGCCCACCGCATCACACACCTGCTGCAGGGGGACGCCTCTTGCCAAGGCAATCGATAAGGCAATCCCCCTGGTTGAGTGAGCCCTGATTCCCAGATTCCCTGATTACGTGCTCCTCCATATGCCCTGGAATGTAAATCGCCCTGAGGGACAGGAACTTGTCCTGTGCACAAAGCAGAACCTGGTGCGCTAGCTTGTTCAAGCGGCGCGAGCGCAGTCCACCCTGGCGATTTATGTACAAGACTACCGCAGTGCTGTCCACCCGCACTAGGACATGATAGCCTCACAACTGCTGGAGGAAGTGTTTCAGGGCCAGAAACAGAGCCATCATTTTGAGGCAATTGATGTGCCACGCGAGAAGATGACCTCTCCAGCTCCCTTGTGCTGGATGGCCATCCAAGACCGCACCCCAGCCCGTGAGGGAAGCGTCTGTCGTTAGCATCTTGCGACGACAAGACGGACCTAGAGTGGGACCCAAAGTCAGAAACCGGGGTCTGAACCACATAGAAAGGGTACAAAGCCCCCGGCGCGTAACCCTTATTAGCCTCTGGGGGTTGGCCCTTGAATGAAACCCCCTGGCTCTTAGCCACAGCTGAAACGCTCTCATGTGCAGAAGGCCCAAAGGTATCACCGTGGACGCAGCTGCCATGAGGCCTAAAGATTTCTGAAAGTGATGAACAGTGACCTTCTGGCCTAGCTTGATTTCCTTTAGGGGGTTGAGAATAGTTTCGACACGAGCAGGAGACAGCTGTGCCCGCATTGTGACCGAATCCCATGTGACACTCAAATATGTTGTCCTCTGAACAGGAAGGAGAACGCTTTTTGTGGTATTGAGTCTCAATCCTAAAGAATGAAGATGGGCTAGGACGACATCCCGATGTCGAAGCACTAGCTCCTGAGACTGGGCCAGAATCAGCCAGTCGTCTATGTAATTCAAAATACGGATGCCCTGGAGTCGTAAAGGAGCTAGAGCTGCATCCATGCATTTTGTATATGTGCAGGGTGACAGAGCTAGGCCGAATGGAAGGACCCGATACTGGTAAGCTTCGCCCCCAAAAGCGAACCTCAGGAACTTCCTGTGCTGTGGCAATAATTCTATATGGAAATATGCGTTCTTGAGATCGATTGTCACAAACCAATCCTCTAGTTGGACTTGAGAAACAATCATTTTGACAGTCAACATTTTGAATCTGGATTTCCTGAGATAGCGGTTCAAGCCGCTGAGATCCAAGATCGGACGCAACCCTCCCCCTCTCTTGGGCACCAAAAAGTACCGACTGTAGTAGCCCGACTCTCTGTCTGGGAGGGGAACATGTTCTATGGCCCCTTTGCCCAGCAGAGTCTGTAACTCCTGGGCCAGCAGATGTGCTCGGTCCGGTTTCACGGAAGTGGAGACCACGCCGTTGAAACGCGGAGGACGATGTGCAAACTGAATCCTGTAGCCTGTGCCAACAATCCTTTGTACCCAAGGAGATACGCCTGGCAGTAGTTTCCACGCTGCCAGCTTCTCCGAAAGGGGCACGAGCTTTGACACTTCGGCTGGATGGGGGGGTGTTAGGTGTTGGGTATCCTGAAGTATGGCAGGAGATGCCCGAACACCCAACTTTTCGTTGGAGACCGGCCCTCCCCGAAACACCAGTGGTGGCGGGGATTGAACACTGGCCTCCCGGGAGTGCCAGGGAGGAGGCCCTGTTTTGTGATGAAAATCCAGGCGCCCCTCCCTGGGGGGGAGACACCCCCACGGCACCAGTCGCATGAACCTCTGGGCTTCTTCTTTGAAGAGAGGAAGGTCCTCAGATCCGGTCTTTTTAAAGCAGATTTCTGAGAAGAGCGGCGAGCCCCACCCCAGTCTTTACGAGGGGGTGCGCGGCTGGTTACGCTCTCCTTCTGCACCTCACGCCTGATAGGGGCCAGACCTGGCCGGGGCCGGGTGGCCGACGGTCCCGGTTCTTGAGCACGGCGGGGAAGGAACCTCCCAAAGGCCTGTTCATATAGCTTCGCCTCCTGAAACCTAGTGGCGATGGAATTAACAGCGTCGCCAAAGAGGCCGGAAGGCGAGACGGGGGCATCAAGGAGGACAGCACGATCCTTATCCTTGATGCCCGTGAGGTTCAGCCACAGATGCCTCTCCGTGGATACCATGGCAGCCATAGAACGGCCCACAGCACGGGTCGTCTGCTCTGCAAACGCCCTGTCATCAATAACCCCGCCGGTGCTCAGGTCCTTCAGCAGGTCAGCCTGGTAAGCCTGCAAAACCGCCATGGTGTGCAGTGAAGCGCCAGCCTGACCTGCTGTCTGAAAAGCTATCCCCACCAAAGCAGATGTCAATCTACACGGCTTAGAGGGGAGAGTAGGCTTTTTCAGGGAGGATGATGCCCCAGGAGAGAGATAGCCCGCAAGCGTCTCTTCTATCTGGGGCATCATCACATAACCGCGTGCTTTCGCATCAGCGATATTCGAATAAGTCGAAGTCGATGGCACAAAAACACGCAATGAATACGGCTTGCTCCATGAAAGAGTTAATTCATCATGGAGGTCACCAAAGAAGGGGAGAGAGAGACGTTGAGGCTCCTCCCCCTGGCCAGAAACCTGTCGTCCAATCTCGAACGCTTGGGGGAATCTCGCTTCTGCGGCCAGTCGATATGCAATCGCTCGACCGCACGCGTTATAACCTCTAATAATTCCTCATAAGCTCTGTCAGCACTGGAGGAGCGTTGTGAGGAGGCTACTTCCATGGAAACGAGAGAGGAGGATTCTTCCGTTCCTTCACAAGAAGCGCTGGAGCGCGCTTGCGAAGCGGAAGCTAAAACTTCCTGATCCGGAGAGAGCGAGAGAGAAATTGGAAATTCCATCTCGTGCGCGTCTGCCAGCACGCGAGCCCCAGGAATGCGCCGCGCAAAGCACCTTAATAGGGAGAAGATCACAGATCCCAAGCACTCAAGACAAAATTCATGAAGATCGCCCTCCGAAAGAGATCTATTGCACGGAGGCACGCATGTCTTAAGCAACTCCGCCATATCGGTGAGTTAATGCTGTTATTTTCCTTTTTATTTTCGCTTTCGTTATGGCTTGCACATGCACAAGCAAACACAAAGTGGTCCTGAAGACAAAAAGATCTGAGGATGTTTCCGGTTCACTCCTATTTATAACCTGCAGGTGCACCTTATTCGGTGACGTCATGCCTGGCAGAGGTTATAAGCTGAAGGTATTCGGCGGTTTTGACATGCACAGGCTTCACAACTGGGCAACAAAGAGATGTTCCCATAGCGTTTTCACGCAGCATCGAGTGTAGCTTTTGAAAGGGAACAACTGAATCTGCCGCTCGTTTTACTACTTCCTCTTTTATTTAAACTAGTGAGTCGCTATTGGTGCCCCTAGTGGTCAGGATGAATAAACCACTTGTACTCACTGAACCATGTAACAAGACGTGACTGTTACAGTATTAGTATACAGGTGCAGTATTAGAATATACAGGAACAGTATTAGTATATACAGGTACAGTATTAGAATATACAGGAACAGTATTAGAATATACAGGATCAGTATTAGTATATACAGGTACAGTATTAGAATATAAAGGTCCAGTATTTGTATATACAGGAACAGTATTAGAATATACAGGTACAAATACTTGTATAGTACAGTATTAGTAGAAACAGGTAGAAACAGGTGCAGTATTAGTATATACAGTTACAGTATTAGAATATAAAAGTACAGTATTAGTATATACAGGAACAGTATTAGAATATAAAGGTACAGTATTAGTATATACAGGAACAGTATTAGAATATACAGGTACAGTATTAGTATATACAGGTACAATATTAGAATATACAGGTACAGAATATACAGGTATAGTATTAGAATATACAGGAACAGTATTAGTATAAACAGGTACAGTATTAGAATATAAAGGTCCAGTATTTGTATATACAGGAACAGTATTATAATAAACAGGTACAAATAATTGTATAGTACAGTATTAGTAGAAACAGGTAGAAACAGGTGCAGTATTAGTATATACAGTTACAGTATTAGAATATAAAGGTACAGTATTAGTATATACAGGAACAGTATTAGAATATACAGGTACAGTATTAGTATATACAGGAACAGTATTAGAATATACAAGTACAGTATTAGTATATACAGGTACAATATTAGAATATACAGGTACAGAATAGACAGGTATAGTATTAGAATATACAGGAACAGTATTAGTATAAACAGGTACAGTATTAGAATATACAGGTGTCCGCCTAACTTTGATACACTACAATTTACCAACAATCAAAGCATGCTTATGAAATCATTACATCTGTGCACACAATATAACGACTGCAGTAACAAAAATTAAGTAAGCAAATAGATTACATAATTATTGAGAAATACCCAACTATTGGCACAAGTTGGATACCAAATTCTGCAGTGTTGAGCTCAGCTGCTTCAAATTAAGCATAAACCTTGGCTTGGGAGCTCATGACAGCGACATGCACTCCTGACACAGACAAAGAACTGACTGACTGACTTCTACTAATCAAACTAACACACCTAACATGACAAACATTTGTACAGATTGTATGTGACAAAGATTCATGTCTTCCATGTTGTATGTGACTGTACTCCTGTTTACACATAACTACATTGCTTTTCCAGACAAAACAGCAGCAGCAAGATTTAATCCTAATTTCATCAACAGGAAAAAGTACAGCCGCATGACGAACCGTGACAATGTGTGATGCCATTAAACAATCTTTTCTTTTATTTCAGATACAGATATTCCATTGGAGTAGCTGATGGTTGACTTTACTGTGTCTTTGAAATTTATGAATGTTGTTTATATTTAACCAAAGACTTTCTCATAGCAGCAACAGACAAGGAGGAATTCTGGCACAATTCATCAGAGATATCCCTAAATCATCCATATGGAACTCTAATCTGAGATCTTACTGATTCTTATGCTGATGCGTATCTTCTGTAGTGAAGGATTGAAGGCACGGGCCCATAATGAAGTGCTTGTAACCTCTCTTTTGGGCTCCAACTCACTCTCTACTATACGTAAAGTATCTGGGTCGAAGAAGAGATCAGCTTGGAAGACGACTTGGATGTTTTGGACACTGATTTTTCCTCACCTTCCCACATTCACATATAGTAAACACTACTGTATTAGTATGAAAACACGCATGGCAGAATTGTACACACATTATAGATTGTGTTAAGTTATGATTGGCACATTGACATGTTATATCTGATGTACAGGTAGATTAGTCAGACTTGAAGTCTTTTACTCTTTCCTAGTCAATTGTGGAGAGAGATGTTTGGCTTCATGGTCTGTGGAACTGGTTTTGAATGGAATCTATTGATAAAAGACCAGAAGGACTGGAGATGGCCTGCTGAATTCTTAAACGGAGATCGGGAGTTCAGGCCTCGGTCTCTAGAGTTAAATATTACACTCACAGAGAGAAAGTTCATTATCAGTTCCTGTAGTTTAATAAAAACCACAGGCGTCATGAAGGCACCACAAAAGAGGGCATACTGTATATCTTCTCATTTTTTGCACAGGGTTTTTGATAGTTACATTTGAATTTGATTTTGTGAATCTCTCCTAAGCCAATGCCTGACTGTTCATTTAATGTCATTTTTATTGACAAATTGTAGTAAATTCTTTTAGAATTTAAGGGGGCACTGTACGTTTTTATAATATTGTAAGACATTGTAATCTAATCAGTTCAGATTCCTGTGCCCTGAGAACAGACCCCTCACTGTGCTTCCTTATGCCTTCTGTGGTAACACCTTCTATATCCTGTACCCAGACGAGTATACATCCAAATGGCTCTTGTCTGCTAGAACCCTTTTGTTTAATCAAGAGAATGCAAATGTATTTCCTCTCTCCTGTCTGTCTCCGGCTCTCTCTATCACTGACATGTGAATGACTGGTTCTTTTGATGTTCAGGACGTAGCACTATTTAAATGTGCTCTCCTTGCTAAGAATAAACTAGAGACCTTCAGACATAATGCCTGTGTGTGTGTGTGTGTGTGTGTGTGTGTGTGTGTGTGTGTGTGTGTGTGTGTGTGTGTGTGTGTGTGTGTGTGTGTGTGTGTTTGTCTCTCCCGGTCGATCGAGCCCAGACCGGTAAGGTATCAGGGTGCAGCGGACACAACAAGTTAAACTCTTCTTCTCTTAGCTTAAAACTTAGCTCGGACACACTACTTCTTCATTTAAAACCCTTAGTATATACAAGAACAGTATTAGTATATACAGGTACAGTATTAGTATATACAGATACAGTAATAGTATATACAGGTACAGTATTAGAATATACAGGTACAGTATTAGAATATACAGGTACAGAATATACAGGTACAGTATTAGTATAAACAGGTGGAGTATTAGAATATACAGGTACAGTATCAAAATATACAGCTACAGTATTAGTAGAAACAGGTACAGTATTAGTATATACAGGTACAGTAATAGTATATACAGGAACAGTATTAGTATGTACAGGTACAGTATCAGAATATACAGCTACAGTATTAGTAGAAACAGGTACAGTATTAGTATATACATGTACAGTATTCGAATATACAGGTACAGTGTAGAATATACAGGTACAGAATATATAGGACAGAAAATACAGGTACAGTATTAGTATACCTGTTTATTCTGTACCTGTATATTCTGTAAACAGGAACAGTATTAGTATATACAAGTACAGTATTAGAATATATAGGTACAGTATTAGAATAAACAGGTACAGTATTAGAATATACAGGTAGAGTATTAGTTTAAACCTGGTGTGTTGATTCTATCTATGACACAGAGACTGAAAACAGGGCGGAGCTACGGAGCATTATACCAGAAGTGAAGTACATAAGATTTAGCAACAACACCTTAGACAATACATTCTATAGTTTAAAATATATACTTAATTACAAACTACCTAATAAAAACAATGAAATTTACCTTATGCTGATGAAAATAAAATAATAACAATATAAACTAACACACGCAATGATGCAGCTTTCAGCCGTGAATTGAAACTAAGAGCAGAAGAACTGTGGAGCCAATCAGAAAACAGACAGTCTGAATCTGCCCGCCTCCAGTTTCTGATTGGCTGGTGTTGCTCATACTCTGATTGTGATAGTCTGGTTGAAAGGTAGAAAGTTTTCTCAATATGCCAGAGCCATGATCAGACCGCCGACACGTCCAGAACGCCGACCTTCAGCATTTCAGACTGCCCTCCAGTTCAAGTCAAAGGTTGAACGGAATGTTCATACATCATACATTTGTGACAACAACATCAATGATAATAATAATAATAACCTTAAGGCACTGAAGGCTGTTAGTAATCACATTTATTTCTCTGAAACTTTACGCACACATTAAATGGAAATCAACATGCTGAAATTTCAACAACACAATGAGATTTAATGATAACAATTTGTTAGTAATAATAATCAGATAATAGAATAGACTAAAAGGTAAAATATAATAATTAAACCATTAGCAAACAGTAACAGTTTGCATGTCCATGTAATAAGATATAGACTATGACATAAAGTAGAATAAAAATCTATATATCTGTGATATAAACTCAGACCACACCCAAATATAAATTTTCACAGTTTTTCATAAATTTAGACATCATTCTCAGTAAAGGTAGTTAAAGTTGTTAGAGAATAAGTGGTTTAAGGTGTTTTTTAAAATTTTGTTTAAAAAAAAAAACAGTGGTGTCTGTTTCAGGCATTTTGTTGAGATTCTGGTCTATGTGATTTAGGATGTACATTTATGCAGTTGTGTTGGAAATTTTTAAAGGAAGACCTGGCACCACTTAACAGGAGAAATAAACTCACTGTGTATTTCTAAACAAAGTGCAACTAGATTCATAACCTGAGTGCACCATCCTAAACCACGATCTGTGTTGTACATGGTCACCACTTCACCTCTTACCTCGTCAAACCGAGCCTGTCTATCCTGTCTATTGCCAATCCACTTCTCTTTTGCCAGGTTGTCCACGTAGATTTGAAGATTATTCATATTTTCTATGATATGATTTACCCTTTGTCTCTCCTCTGGTGTCTCCTCACCTGGGTTAATGTGGCCCAGCACAGCTAACAGAGCACCACGCAGGACTCTGCTATATTCACCGTACATCATTGCATTCGCATTCACATAGAACTCATCAACATCAAAGTGGACCACCATGTTATCCTGAATATCATTTGCTGTGCTTTGGTGAAGTGTGTGTTTGCCTAATTGATAAATTGTTCCCTGATTATATCCTTGTAGATTATGAATATTGTGCGTCTGTATAAATGCAGCCAGCACATTGGAATGAAACCTTAGGATGCCATTGTTAAAGACATGTTCCCCTTTTATAGACCATTCAAGTTGTTCTTTCAGCTCATGATTAAAGTTTTGATTGATGATATGGATCTTCTGTAACATCTCCCTCTGAATATTCTGCACTCTTTTCTTTCTCTGTTCCTGTTGAGCAGGAGTTGGTTTGGTCCTCTTTTGGAACCTTTACCCACACATTCGATAATCTGTTCCTTTTTTTACCTCTGTTAAGAAACATAAAACACAAAATGTTTCCTTACCGTGATTAACTCTTAATATTTATCTAAATATCTAAATATTTACTTTATCATTAGAACAGTGAGAAGAGCAGTAATAACACACACCTCTTACATTTCTGAGTCCAGAAAAATCTGATGTGTCTGCGGCTGCTGCTGCTGGTTTACCAGGGACAGACTTCTAATGAATCACCGAATAAATAAATAAATAAAAACCTGTTACTATGAACTGGCCCGATGTAATTGAAACATGCAATTATTATACTATATTCATACATTATTTACGGAAGGACATGATGGACCATGGCACTCTGAGACAAGTTTATCTTTAATGCAGGCTGGAGTCAAAGCATCTACTGAATTATCAGTCGAAACAGAATCCAACAAAGATTACAACAGTTTTATTAAAAGTTTTATTCCAACAACATGATGTGTTAGAACGTCACATCAAATCATAAAACATTATTAGACATACAACTAACTGAACTGATCTTTGAGTAAATTATCTATGAATATCACTCACCTTCACTGTTTTTTTAAGGACTCTTTCACAAAGTTTTCCACTGCTTTCGCTTTCTCTCTTATCACCCCTGGATTCTCCTCATACAGAGCCAACACCAGCTCCACCGCCTCTTTTACCGTCCCGATGACCGGAATTAACTCCATGAACCCGATCCATACTGAGTCCAGTTCGGGTGTAGCGGCCATGTTGTCTCTCTCTGTCTCTGTTTGTAATACCTGTAACTAGAGTAAGTGTTGGGCTTTTATTAAGCTTTTTGGAAATATTTGGAATTTGAATTCATGCTTAGAAATTTCACTAGGTTTAAAAACAAAGCATTGATCTCCAGCAGCATTTATTTTTGAAGAAAGCACAAAACATTTCTCCAAAAAGTAGATTAAAATAACAGAAATACTGGTCTAATGATATAAAATAGTAGTGGTAGTAGCTTTAATGAGGATGATTTTTTTATTTCTTTTAAAATATTCGGAATCACCATTGTCTATATTCTCAAAAATATACGTATCTTACCTGTTGGAGTTTTTCTGCCTGTAGATTTTCCCCAGTCAGTCTCTCAGTCCTGATCAGAGCTCTGTAATGAGCAGGGCACTGCTGGGCCTCTATGTATAGTACAGTATCTACCGTGCTTCCTCTGCAGAAGTGTTGGGCAACAGCTCAGGGCAATACCGGGCGTTCCCTACCCTGAACAGCTACAAAAATAATTACACAACTTTAATTTAATCTAGCGGCTTACCAGGTGTGTGTGTGTGTGTGTGTGTGTGTGTGTGTGTGTGTGTGTGTTACACACTGTGATAAGTATTTCCACAAAAACCAATAAGGAACATCTACTGGCTTAGGGAGGAGGAGGACCACTCTCAGTGTCAGATTCTGTAAAGATCACTATGAGGATAATTCAACACTTACCTTGAATTCACCAGAAGTCCTTGAGAACGTGGTCCCCAGAGTCGTCTTTCCCCAAAAAAACTCTACTGGGACACAGTACTAGTGGCACTCGTCTGACAATGGGAGGTAGTCCTTTTATTGATTTAATATGTAAACAGGTTCAACTTGGGCAAATAACATGATGTAGGATAGACGTGGATATTTAAGCAAAAATTATTTTAAAGAAAACAAAATGAGTCTAATCTAGAACATCTAATCTAAGATCAAATGAAAATTCCTTATATACCCTGGTTCTGTTATCATACGTCCTTTGATGCTTTACCCTAAGCTTGGCTTTTACCATTTAATGTCATAAGTGCTTTACAGAGATGTGTTTTCTTGTGCAGAAAAATCAACGTAGAATAGTTATAAGTTCTCGTAGACACAGAAACTTATAACTATTACCCAAGCATTTCACATATTATGGAGCATATGTTCCTCTAAAACCTTTATATACATTCAGCATTTATTTGAAACAGTCTATTGTAAATGAGACTTGGCCCTCAGGACACTACGGCACTTCTGGACCATTTTCACATATTTTATGGCTTCCATTCTTCATGATTTTGAACTTCATGAGCTTTATTTGGCATCTCCGAACAATCTATGGATTGTGTTTACCGAAAGTGGTTTCTGAAAGTATTCCTGGGCCTATTTATGTCAATGACACAATCACGCAAAAAGTAATGCAGTTTTGTCATCCCTTTTTTGGCTAATCATGTTACAGACCTGATGTCAATTAACTTGGCTGAATCCAAGTTAATTTCTTGCCTTTTCAGCCCTTCGTTATCCCCTTCCCAATGTTTTTAAAAGATCTGTAGCAGCATCATATTTGAAATGAGGGCGGCATAACACACTCTGAGGACAGCGCTATCCGCCCCTGATTGGCTGTAGAGCCGTGATTAATGTGGGAGCACTAAGTACTTCTCATCCCTCCCCTCTGAGAGAGCTCAGCCAATCAGCTCTTCAGACCTCCGGCTGTGAGAGGTTACAGCATCACCCGGGAGTCGAACTAGCGGTCTCTGGATGATAGAGCGAGCATTTTACCACTGCGCCACTCGGAGGCATGAATGAAGTACCGAAAATGTAGAAATCATAAAATGAGCATACAGTGGACCCTCGGATTGCGAGTTACACAGTTTGCGAGTGTCCCGCATGATGAGCAAAGATTTTTAACAAATTGTGACTTGCAAAACGAACAAGTCTTGGATTACTAGTACCGAGTATCATGTATCATGTATGCGCTTCTTGTTTTGACGCCAAGCGTCACATGATCACAACTCAGCCAATGGTTTTTAACTCTCTTGCGGAATTGTGGGTAATCATCTCTCCTGCTGGGTCTTAGTGCTCTTCTCTTACTGGTATAATCAACATCCGTGTACGCGTGTACTGTTTACTAAAATACTGTGACGACGTGTGTGCGCAGAAAACATCTTTTATTTTGTGTTTCTATGTGTGTGTGTGTACTGTTTATTATAACACACGTGTGTGCGCGAGTAAAGCAAAAGCAAGTCTCATTAGAGGTTAAAGATCCATTTTCTCTCTCTGTATCATCCTGCACTTTGTGTCTCTGTGCACGCGTGCATCATTGAACACCATGCCCCTTTACACACGCACCCCCCCCTCTCTTCATTTGCCTTCACACACACACGCGCTGCTAGGTAAAGTGCTGGTTAATTTGTTTTATTTTTACTTTACAGCAGTGATTCCGTTAGTCTGCGCTCAGTCGAGTGTCATTAGAGAGATCTCTTGTTTAAATTTCCTTTAATTTAAGGTGGGGACGGGGGGTTCACTGTGTAAAACAAGGAGATTGGAGGGGCTAATTCCACACACACACACACACACACACACACACACACACACACACACACACACACACACACACACACACACACAACGTCTGCGCGCACAAACGGAAACACTTATCTGTTGAGATTTATTTTAACTTTTTTTAAAGGTAAAGTGCAGGTTAATTTGTTTCATTTTTACTTTATATTTTGTATTCATTATTTTTATGTATTCATTTTTTGGGGCTGTAGAATGAATATTTAGAGTTTTCATTATTTCGCTTTGGTTTACGAGTGTTTTGATTTATGAGCACGCTTCTGGAACGACTTATGTTTGTAATCCAAGGTTCCACTGTACTATTTTTATTATTTGGTCAAAGAAACAACTGAAAGCAACCACAGAAATGCATGATTGTGAGTATTTGTGATATTTCTTTGCCTTTGTGTGTGACCAAGTTTGTCATTTTTCATTCAGTCATATTTGGGGAAGTTGGTTAAAATGAACTAAAATTCATCATATTGGCTATTTTGTGCTGAAAAAAAGGAAACGTCACTTTATACTGCGCCATCCTGAGCGCTATGTTTATTTAAAAAAACAGCATAAAAAAATAATGGCCGAAATTTAACAGTTTAACATTTAACAGTTAAACATCAGTCAGGCAATGGGATGACATGTGGAGCTTCTGCTCAAGAATCCCTCAGAGATCTTTAGAGTCAGGAATAAAACGACTTGAAATGCTTTGAATTGTCAAAAATTTATTAAAAAGATCTCTCACGTTCTCATCTACAGGTGACGTTTGATCCAGTGTAATCACTCTCTCTCCCTTACTCTCACTCTCAGTCATGTTAAACATCTGACAAACACAAACGCATCGCAATGATGAATGAGTGGAACAAATGGAAACAAATCTCTCAGTAAATATTTTACTTTCTCCTGTTTGTGCTTCCTGAACTGAAAGAGTGCGAGTGCATGGAGCATCGATCACTCAAAACCAGTACTGTTACACTACAAGCTGTTCAGTAAATTGTCTAACACACTGTGATACTCAGCGCTGTTCTGAACACAATTTGGTATGAAGCACTAAACATACAAACAGTTCAAAATGACATTTGATCCCGTATGTATTTTAGCGTGTCTCTTCAGGTGCGTGGATCTCACTGCTGAGGTTGAAGTTGTTCCTGCTCATGCTGTGATAAAGAACTCAAATACGTAAAACCCAGTATTAGAACTGGCGAAGCGTCAGATCTGTAAAGCTGAAGCTAATCTCTAAAGTGCGTTTGGAATTGAGGTAAGGCAAATACACAGCCAGGGATAAAGTCTGAGACCACCAACAACAACCGTCTTTATTTTATCAGGAAGCAAACAATAAACCAGCATTCCACAGCCCCACACACACACACACACGCACACACACACACACACACACACACACAGTGATGGGTACAGGTTATCTGAAGTCTCTTCAATAATATTGGGCCTCATTCACCAATCACTTACTAGCCTCATGTAAAAAGTTTTTGTCAAAGCAAATCTAAAATTCAGTTTTAACTGATGCTTATTTTCACCAATCAGATCTCAGCGATCCATAAAACTCCATAAAGTAAAGACTAAAATAAAACACTGCGTGAAAGAGCGCCTCACAATCACAGCATGTGTTAAATTTTGCATTTTGCAGTAATTCAGCTCGGGTTTCTGATGTTCATATGTTTCATTCAGACAGTTACACACGACGGTCAGAATTGTTCTCTAACACCAGACAAACGGCTAAAACCCCATCCTGTCTCAGTTAATACTGGATCTGTGAATTCTATGAAGACTGTCGATTCAATCGGATGAAAATTTCAGGTATAGGAATTTTCTATTCTAATTCTGATAAAAAAAAGTCTGATACTGTATGTTCCAGGCAGTGACATACCTTACAGGCTTTTAAAAGCTAAAAACTAATGAAAGAATCTAATAAACACACAGAAATGCTGTGTAAACTGAGTTTACAGTAAATGTCCTGTCATGTGCAACATGATCATCTTTTTTTCCCGCCAATTTTTTGCTCCAGTAGGTGGCGGTATTGCGTCAACCGCCAAGAAACTCCAAAGTGTAACATGAAACGACATTCTCACAAAGCACGAACATTTGTGGACGATGGAAGCGGTTAGACCTTTTCAGATTTTTACATTTTTTAAAAGTTTGAATCGATTCCGGCTCGAACCTGATCCACTGATTTCATAAATCATACCAACCAACAAAAGATCAATGAAATCACACAATTCTAGTTATTATACTGTCAGAGTGCATGGCTACTGAAGACAAATTCATGTTATTCAACTTCCATAAAGCTGTATTAGTGTATGTTAGTGTTAACTGATAAAATTAAAACAGTTGCTGGTGCTTGCAGACTCTCAGATTTGATGTTATCTTTGGGGCAAAATCCTGAGCAAAAAAGCCTTTTTTGTGGATTGATATTTTATTTTAGCGTGCACCCTCCTTTGCATGCTCAAAATCTTTTTCAAATACAATTTTACTTTGTCCTTGCTGTAAGTTTCTGTCTTGTATGGACACAACATCCATCACAACAATGTGTCACATTTCAGAAACTAAATACGAGCCAATGAGAGACTAGAGCTGTGACAATACAAGCCAATCAGAGACTAGAGGACCCAATCAGCCAATCAGAGACTTGCAGGATTTGTCAAATCCATGATTGGCTCCTTCCATCGTTTATTTTTTCCTCTTCACCACACATGTCTGAAATCACATTTTTTTTGTCATCAGTTTTTTCCTCAGGATTCTGGTATAAAACTCACACCATCCTCAGACCTGACTTGTGTGAAGCGTGAAGTGTAAGGCCACTCTCAGAATAGAAACACACAGAAAGCTCAAACTATCTTTAAACAATCTTCTCGTTTTTTTAGACCTGAGTCTTTTGCAAAATCTACATCTGAGCGAGAGCGATGTTTTTATTTTAGATATGTATTTAAATTAACTTGAGTTAACTCCACCCCTCGTGCTATAACTAAGCCGATCCTAATGTTACACGCGCGTTACAGAAGTAAGGATCCTCCTCATGTACATTCAGAGAGTGCAGTGTTTATAAGGGAATGAGAATAATCAGAGAACACTAAACAGGGGTGTGAGAGGTCTGAGCTGCACTCTTTAAACCGCTCGGCAGTCTCAGAGGTTATCTCAAGGCCATGGGTTCCTCAGGGGAATCCGACTCAGTGAAGCTTTTTCCTGTTCATGAACAGTCTGCTCCTGATGCTCTCTCGCTAAGACTGAGTCGATTTAGTCGATGAGCTTCCGTTCCCCAAAGGTTTTTATTTATTTTACAATTTACACCTCTAACTGCTTAAACTGGCTGCGCTGGTGACGTTGTTGTTCTGTCCGTCCTCGAGAGCTCGGTCATCCTCGGTCACGTTCACGTTGTTCGAGTCCGTTTCTGCTTTGTTCTTCGTCAATCTGGAAAAAATTTAAAGAACAATTAAGTAGGGTCAGTGCAATAATAAAGGCACCCTCTCAGGATGGCTCAATAAAACATTCAGTTATGAGTCAAGCAACACGTAGATGAAGTGTGTGTGTACAGTAGTAGCCACTTAAAACCGTCTGGACCGTGTAGCTGCCGTTTAAATGGCGTGCGGCTGCACTGTGATTCCTCCTCCCTCTCCTGCCAGGAAGGCGTGTCAAGATTTCTCATTAAACACGCCCACTGAAGCCCTATTTATTTATTTACACGGTGCCACCATGAGATGGCGCTTTGTTCTCAATAACACATTAACACAAGCCAGCAGTTTACCTTAGTTCACACTGAGTTGTAATCACATGATTTTATAATTTTATAACTCAAACTCACAATCTCACTCCTCTTTCCCTCAAAAAGACGGTAAAGCTTTGTGAATAATATTAACATCGCTATTACCAAAACTGCTGTACCCGAGAAACTGATTAATATACAGTTTTCTGAACTCGGGTATTTTTTATAAGAAGAGTGTTTGTGCCGTCTAACAATGCCTTCACAATCTGACTGCATGTTGTCTGGATTTAGACAAATCTGTGGGTTATTTATGTGCCTGGAATATAACATGAGGCAGTTCACGAGAGACACAAGCAGAGGCTAGATTTAGGCAGCGCGAGCGCTTAGTTAACGAAAGTTGGATAAAAACCCTGAAGTGTTTAACAGTTACGGAGTAGGGCCCCTTTATTACCCACTAAGTGATATTATCACACAAATGTCTGTGTTTAGTTTGGCTGCAGAGTTGCACTAATGCTAATGAGTTTTACATCAGTTAAAATGATGTTACTTTTATTTGTTTTATTTATATTTGTGTAAATTTCCGGTAAATTTAATGCAGACGATAATAGAGACAGACAGTGGCTAATGCTAACATAAGGTTCAGTGGTTAACATTAGCACAGGCAGTTTATTTACATTCCAAAATTCCAAAAACAATATTTTACACACTCTGTTGGTACATACTGTAGGCTTATTAATATCTTTTATTTTTTATCATAACTAGATATTGTGTAAATTCCTGTGTTATTGTGAATTCCAATTTGACTTCACTAAATTCTCCTGTTCTCTTTACCCAGAGCTCCGCTGTGGAGGATTGGGGGTCAGTCGGGTGACGGCTGGACTTTTGGAGCTACTGGAGGAGCACTTTGGGGGGGAAACAAAAACTTAAACTGTTCCATCTTTTATAGTTTTTAAAAATTGATACTTTAATATAAATAAATCAGTATTAATCTAAAAGGATCAGTGAGAGACTGATAAGCAGCTGGTGTTATTCAGCTATTTTATTGACCTTTAAGAAAAATGCAACACGTATTCTCCTGGTTTATACAAAGTACGGGAAAAAAAAATTAAGTCGTGTATGTGTTAATTGTTTAATAGCGCTTTAAACAATGGTTACTGTTGCAACAGCTATAATAAATTCTAACTTATTATTGTTATTATTTATTTCATTTTTTATTATTATTGGTCAACAACACACACACACATATATATATACCTGTATGTATTTATTTTTTTATTTATTGTTAGTGTCAGTGTAATAACTCAAACCTATACAGCACCACACACAGATACTGTAGATGCTGAAAACTCGAAACATCCTGTAGCCAATCATCATTTTAGTAAACACACAAAAAAGTGAAAGTTGTGAGTTTTTCTTACTTCTCTCTGTTGAAGATGATGAAGTCTCGCTGTACGCAGTCGAGCCGCTGCTGGAGCTGACCGTTCTGCACAAACACACAAACACAATCAGAAGTTATCCTGATTTGTACTGAATGTATTTAAATCTGGAATTGGCTGAGATAAAAAAAAAATCAATCAATAACAATTACTGAAATATCAAAAGTACATTTACATTTATGAAATTTGGTAGCTGTGTTTTTCCTGAGTGACTTTACAGACGTGCTCTGTAGGTTCTAACACCACTTGCATCCTCATCCTGATTCCCTTAAAGACTACGAGTACTGTCAGTCTAAAACTCTGTTGAGCTCAGTACAGTACGAAATACACACAAAATGGATTTCTACAAAGTGTTAATCTATATGTGAATAACAGAAAGGTTTTATCTGTACGCTGGTCAGAATTCGCAAAACTGCGAATTTTTTTCAAAACTGAATGGACCGAAAATAATGAAACTTTTTGCCTGAAATTAAACCTGCACCTTAAATTCAATCAAAATGTTCAGTAGACGGGACATCATGAGCAGTTTTGTACCAGATTACCTCACTGCAGTCACTGCTGTCTTCCCTCAAAGTGGGTGTGGCTATACACATCACTGAACAGAGCCAATCAACGCAATAGTTTACCGTAAATTATGTGGAAGTCACAGAAACGACCGGAACGCCCCTACAAAGAGCACAAATCTTCACCAAACACAAACAAACGCGTAAAACAGAATGGCTAATTCCAAAAAAAAAAAAAAAAAGATATGTAATTATGGAATCTTTAATGATGTATGGACAGATCATTGTATGTTTTTTTTTCTGCGGGAAGTTTAAAACCAGTTTGTCTCATATGTTCTGAAACCGTGTCGCTATGAAGCCCCACTATGAGATCAAACACGGATCATTATCACAAACATATGATAACACAATATGCACAAACGCAGCAGTCCTGAACTGAGAGCCAAGGGTAATAAATAAAAATAATAAATAAATAAATAAAAACCTTACAGAATGTGATTTCTGTGTATTAATAAGTTAGACAGAGAGTTCTGCTGTACAGAGAGACACACAGACATGTACGTGGGCTTCAACCTGAAATAATAATAATAATAATAATAATAATAATAATAATAATAATAATAATATCACTCATTAGATTAAAGATCAGCAGATTATCATTAGATTTAACCTTTTAACTGTTTATACAAAGTCTTTAACTGTTAACAGCAGGTCTTCATGCTGGTCCATGAATATCTTCCACATCCAGAGTTTAACAAACTGAATGTTTTTTGTTTTTTTTCACAAGAAAGGAACAATTACATGAAAGATTAAACTTCCTGCCCTGCACTTTATTTTTAATATATTCTTATTTACTGAATGTACAGTGTTTCCATAAAGTCTTTTGCATTTATTTGTAATATTCTACAAAATAATATTTATAAACATTACCAGCACAAGACTTCCTGATCTGTGCAACAACACAAACCATCAGCCTGACAGAGAAAGAACTGAATCAATCATGGAGCAATGATCCGCTCGGTTATCTCTAATTGAATCCGGCTAATGCTGTCATTAAGGAAGAAATATGAAAGTGCATCATGAAAGACAGAGGGAGAGAGAGAGGGAGAGAGGGGGGGGGGGGGTAATGCAAAATAGGGCCGAGAAGAAGAGATAAAGAGAGAAGAGGAGAAGGAAGATTAGAAAGAAGGATAGAGGAGGATAAGAGATGTCCTGGGTTTCTGTGCTCGCCATGTTCACTGTGATTTAATTGAGCTGATGCCCTTTATATTACCGCGGGTTGATGGGGGTGGAGGGGGTAGCAGGAGAGGGAGACTGCAGAGGAACGAGTGAAGAGAAGAGAAGTAGAGAAAAGCGAACAAAGAGAGAGAGAGAGAGAGGGAGTAACTTCAGGAAAACAAGAGAGACAAAGCAGAGAGAATGTACTTGTGATGTGTCACTTATACACAGTGTACAGAATAAAGAACAACTCATACGCAACAGAGCGCTGTGATGGAGCAGAATCGATGATTTTCCTACAAACATCCACAAATCTTTTATTCCTCTCACACCACTGCAGTCTGACAATCATTTCTGTTTCTGTTCTCTGTGAAACAATCCAGTTCCAGTTACAGCCGCTATAAACACTCAAAACATATCAACATGTAATTAGATCAATATCTGCTCATAGAATATCAATGAGCACTTTATTAATCTCACTCACTCAACGTCTGTACCGCTTTAACCTGTGTGCAGTGTCATGCGGTGCCTGGAGCCCATCCCTTGGGGCACGAGGCGGGGTTCACTTACGTTAAGGCTTTACTTATCACATACATTACTGCACAGTGAAATTCTTTCTTTGCATGTCCCAGCGTAACTGGGGTCAGAGCCATGATACAGCGCCCCCTAGAGCAGACAGGGTTAAGGGCCTCGCTCAATTGCCAACATTGGTAACCTGATGGGACTGGAGCTCAAAGTGCCCTAGCCGTCTGAGCCACCACTGTCCCTGGGTACAACATGGACGAGGTGCCAATCACAGGGCACGCACACACACACACACAACTCAGAATTTTCAAGTAGAAAAAACCCCACAGATTTTTGTATTAAAAAAAAATTCTCGAAACTTTAAACTTTTTTTCTTGAAAATTTCGAAGTACAACTTGAAACTTCTCAATTTTTTAACTCAGAGATTCCCTGCCCCTCCCCTTTCAACTCTTTTAAAAAAAAAAATCTTATATTAGCGCTAATACCCTGTCGCGCTAACCACTACACCACCATGCCGCCAATTTATTAATCCGATTCGTTAATGAAAGGAAATATTTATTAGCGCATTAATATATAATGACTTTATTTTAATCGTATAACAGTAAATACTAAATAAGTGTAACCTATAAATATTCATCTTATTTCAGGAAGTGATCTTAGGTCGTCATGGTGTCATCTCAGGAGACGGTTTTAATCCAGTTTCAGTTATTTCTTTACGCAGTGCGAGTAGAAACGTAATCAATTTGAGAAGGCAGAGCTTTCCTCATACACAGTGCTCGAGTCAGCGCGAGTCACCTTGAGGCAGACTCTCTACAGCAGGAGCGCGATGCTCGAGCACTTCAGCTGTGTTAGCGTTTTCACAAACACACAATTACAGCAGTCAGACTGACCGAGCACAAGTTCCTCTCTCCATCACATGCTTGTCCACTCATCACCTCACGCTTATTATCTTAGCTGATGCGTACAAGCATTAAATTAACTCATGGACGTTCATGACACACACACACACACACACACACACACACACACACACACACACACACACACACACACACACTCATTGCTGAGTATAGAGATCGATGGCTCGGTGTTGATGTCATTTTGAAGTTGTAATAATAAATGATGTCACAGCAACGCTTCACTGAGATAGTGAGGATATTGTTTAATCTTTTTTAAAAATTAATTACTGTACTGTGGTTTTTATTATTACAAACTGACAGAAGACTCCTAATATTATATAATTAATTATAATCATGCTCTATCTACGGTCAGGTTAGTTTAGATTCATCAGCGTCTCGAGCGTCTACAACGTTACACAGTGACGAATAAAAACAACAGCAACAACAAAAAGAGCAGAGAAACAATGTTTGGAAACAATGGAAAGCGGGTGAGGTTCTACCTGTGGAGATCCGTCAGAACCCTGATCCCTCGTCTTCCTTGCTAATCTCTTCTTCTTCTTGTGCAGTGGCTTCGACTCCAGGATCATCTCCTCCAGCTCAAACGTGGGGTCGCAGTTTAGTCTCCGTCTCTACGTGCAAAAAAAAAAAAATGATCGTCATTATAAACACTAAACCCGGGCAGACGGCGTGTACACCAGAGATCCTCAAACCTCATCATTATGGATGGGACACACACTGAGGAGAGTTTCTAGAAATTCGAATAAAACATGTTCTGTTAATAAGAAACATGAAGGATATTAAATTGAGCATCTTACCAGGACAAGAGCAGAAGTAGTGGTGTTCAAATTGGGTAAAACTTTTATTGATTTATTATTTACATTTTTAAAAATTATTTTTAAAGATGTCTTTTGTTCATCACAGACGTAAAATGCTTTTTGGCATCGTCAAGGTATGAAATAAAAATGATACAGATTAAAAAACTTACATTTTTATTTGAAATGTGCGTGACCTGCGGCATTTTCACAAAGCTGGAATTTTTGCCAATGATTAATTCATGGAAACATATGCATAAGTGCATAAGAATCAGGTGATACTTATATTTCACAGCTGTCCTGTGTGAACTCGACTCAACTGATTAAGAAGCGTTCGGTGTCGCTTTATGTCACTTTTTTACTGCAGAATCTCTTACTGTTCATTTTCATCTCTTTCTTTTCAGCTTTACATCAACCCTGTGTCTGTATCAAATATTATAATGAACTCTAGTCACGTGATTAAGTACATAAATATTATAATGAGCTCTATTCATGTGACTCAGTACTTAAATATTATAATGTTACAGTATATATTGTATAACATGTTGTGTATTATACTGTTTCAGCAGTAGGGGTCGCTAGTGAACCATGTGCCGCAGGAGGCTTCAAGTAACGAACATTTTCTCAAATCAGGCGAATTTGAAGCCTCGATGCTTCATGAAAACAGCAGCAGAAATCGACTGCAGAACCGAGAAATAAACAAACTGAAGCTGAAAAGAAAAAAAGCAGCCCAGGTTCAGGAGAGGTCGTTCAGGACAATGCAGCCGAGGTGTACTCTGGGAACTAAAGTCCAGGAGCAACAACACACAGAGTACATGGGCACAAAGCGCCCTCCGGAGGTTATCCCTGAGCAGAACAATGCCAGAACTTATATATGCTTATAGACTTATTCTTGCCAAAATATTATAATAAGCTCAAGTCATGTGACTCAGTACTTAAATATTATAATGAGCTCTAGTCATGTGACTCAGTACTTAAATATTATAATGAGCTCTAGTCATGTGACTCAGTACTTAAATATTATAATGAGCTCTAGTCATGTGACTCAGCACTTAATCTTAATCTCAGTACTAGATCTCATTATAATATTTAAGTACTTAATAATAATAAATAAATAAAATTTATTATAATGAGCTCTAGCCACATGACTAAGAACATAAATATTATAATCAGCCATAGTCACATGAATACTTAATACTTAAATACTATTACTTAAATATTATGATAAGCCTTAGGCATTACTAAATACCTACAAATCACAGAGATTATAAATTAAAATATTTTAAACTTAAACATTATAATGAACCCAAGTCATGTGACTAAGTACTTAAATAAATTTAATTAAAGTAATTACTCAAATATTGTAACGAGTCCTAGTCACATGACTAATTACTGAAATATTATAATGAGCTCTAATCAATAGAATAGAAATGTTTAGAAATGTTCATGATTTTTTAATATTTATTCTGGTTCTTTGATGTAGCGTGTAAGTCTAATGCATGTTGAAAGGACTGTCGGAGACGAGACCAGTGTGCACAGTGTAGGCGTGAACATAAAATAATCATTAGAACTTATTGTACAAATTATTCCATTCTCTTCTGCCTGGTCTAATGAAGTGTGTGAGAATATTATCCTGAGGGGAAATCGTTTAAACCAGTCGCTCCAAATAGTCTATCTGTGTGTTAATGGATATATTTTTATAGCTGTCACTTTGTATGCTCAAAATAATTCTGCTAAATATCATTTGCATTTTTATATGACATTGCATATTCATTAACTAAATGTGAAGAGCTTGTTGAGCCAGAAAGAGTTACAGAACTGAAATGACATTAAGTGGACTGTTATTTGTCTGAGACAGACTGAGCTGGCGATGCTGGAGTGGACGTCTGTGTCCTCGGGCAGGATTATATCTCAGTGCATGCACAATAACCTTCTTTATTAAACCCCTCACATCCCTCACGTACCCGTGTGTAGTGTAATATTACATGTAGTAATTCTTGGACCACAAGTGATTTTGCTGTTTCAGCAGTAGGGGTCGCTAGTGAACTATGTGCTACATGAGGCTTCAAGTAAAGAACATTTTCTTGATTCAGGCGACTTTGAAGCCTCGATGCTTCATGAAAACAGCAGCAGAAATCGACTGCAGAACCGAGAAATAAACAGACGCGAGACCACGAACAAACTTAAGCTGAAAAAAAAAGGAGCCCAGGTTCAGGAGAGGTCGTTTAGGAGAATGGTGTACTCTGGGAACTGAAGTCCAGGAGCAACAACACACAGAGTACATGGGCACAAAGCACCCTCAAGGTTATGTTTGACTAAGAAAAGAGTTAGAAAAAATTATTATCAGAGCAGTTCAGAATAAAAGCAATATAAACACTTTGGAATGTGAGTCTATAGAAAGTGATTTCAGCAGAATCGATTCTCAGTTACTGATTATTTTCCTCCAGCAGAGCAACATGCGCAGAGTTTCATTCTTTATTTAACTGAGATGCACAGGAGAGAGACTGGTGGACTGGGAGGTGTGATACAGGAGTGCGCACTACAGCAAGGTTAAATGAAGGACAGCATACCTTGTGTGTGTGTGTGTGTGTGTGTGTGTGTGTCTGTGTGTGTGTGTTTTGGTACCCACATTAGGTATGAATCCTGGTGGGACGTGTTTATTAAGCACGGTGTCCCAGTTTACGTTGGAGAGACACTCTGTGTCCTTCAGCTCAGACAGAGACGAGAGACGCTTCTCCGCATCGACACACAGCAGCTGAGACACAGGGCACGTTTAGGTAATTTTTGAAAGAGCAAGATTTATCTTATAGAACAGAAATATTACGCGAATGCCGAATTAATGCAAGCAAGAAACTGCATATCTATCAGAGGTGAGAAACCCGTCCCGTCTCACCTTCCGCAGCAGGGACTTCATCTCTACTGACCACGCGGCAGGATAGCAGGGATGGACTTTATGGAAGGACTGCAGGATCTCCGAGGTGGGCGTGCAGGAGCGCATGATATACGGCCTCTGGAAGAAAAAAAAGACACACCTGCGTGGGAAAGGTGGAGTGTGTGGAGTGTTTTTCTGTTTTAACTTTATTAGGGACAATTTACACACACCGGGTTTTGAGATACTGAACATGTACACTCACTCTCACTCACTCACTCATCCTCTGCAGCATTTATCCTATACTGGATTGCATCCGGCCTCAGGGGTGCACACACACACACACACACACACACACACACACACACACACACACTTCCGGAATCATTTCTCTAACCAGATTAGATTAACTTTTTTTTTAAACTTTTTAAAGCCTTTTAGTACTTTATGAACACACAACACACACACACACACACACACACACACACAAAACAGTACACGGATGTTGACTATACGAGTGACGCACGAGTGAGTGTTGAGACGATTACCCACAATCCCACAGGGTGAGAGAGAGAAGAACCATCGACTCAGTTGTGATCATGTGACGCTCGGCAGACAAAGCACTACAGTACTCGTATATCAAGACCTCGCTTGTTTAGCCTTTGCAAAAAAACTTGAAAAAGTTGTCTAGAAAAACACTCGCAGACTGAGTTACTGATAATATCCAAAGTCACACTGTGTGTCATATACAGTACGTCACACACACCCTGGCTACTCACACTAGCTTGCACACCCACTTTATGTACCTCTGTACACACTCAGGATCCGCCCTCCTCCCCCCATCTTTATTTAATCTGTAAAGTGATTGTCTGTTGTGTGATTACTGTGTACAGTGTTTCTGTGTGTAGTGTAATCTACAGTGATTTATGTTGGTCTGTACTCTGAGAGCCACATACAGCCAGAACCTAATTCCTTGTGTGTCAACATATAAAATGCAATTCTGACTCTGATACTGTTCAAGATTAAATCATTATATTAAGGATCCATCTAGGAACCTCTCTGGTCCTACTAGGGACTGTGAAGCCAAAGGTGACAGTTGTATTTATTATTATTTTTAGAGCTGTAGGGCCTCCAGTCAATATTCACACAAACCTTTGGACTGGGGGAGGAAACCGGATGACCCAGAGGAAAACCCACCCCACAAGTACAGGTTGCAGTGGGAATCAAACCCGGACCCACCCTGGTGGTGCAACGCGACAGTGATAAACCAGCTCTAACTGATCCCAGACCTGTTGTAAGTGTTTCATGTCACCTGTCCACGTAGCAGCTCGTAGGCTGTAATACCCAGAGACCACCAGTCCACCTCAAACGAGTAACCTGGATGTGTTCCCTCAAACGTCTGGAAAAGCTCTGGAGCTGCAGAACAACAAAAACGTCAGCTTAGTGTTCTCTACATTCCAGTTCATTTGTACAGAACTGAAGGTTCGCAGGATCGATGTTCATATTCATTCATAAAATAAACATGTTTTTCCACAACCCTGATCTCTCTCTCTCTCTCACATCTCTGATAAAATCTCACATCCATCACACTGCATTACTCGGGGTCAATTATGCCTGTAATCCTGTTAGACTGGATCCAATACCATACAGCGGGATACATCGATACACCACGCCTGTTACAGAGAGACAAAATAAACAATCTAGATATAAAAACCTTTTTAAAAGATGCTTCTGTAAGCCTGAGACACACTGTTTGTGTCTTAATAGATTATGAAAAGTCTGTGCATTGAGAGTTTTACACGGGGGATTTTCATGCCAATGATTTCATTACAATATAATTTGTAATAAAAAACAACTATTGTACAACAGAATGTATAAAAAAAAAAAAAAAACGCACTTCACTTGTGCATTCAGACTTTTTGGACACCGGTGTACACCGTCTGGCCAAAAAAACAATTACTGAGATAAAGTTGTAAAGCTGTCCACCACCAAAGAACATCCTGAATGAGCGTTATTAAAGATCACTTAAACACTTAGTGAAGTCGCATCGTAAAAAATGTCCAGGAGAAACCAGAGCTGTGTTTAATAGTGACAGTAAGAGACATTTACACACACACACACACACACACAGTGTGATGAGAACTCACAGGATTGGAACTAAACAGCTGTGTGTCCATAATAAAACCACTTGTTAGTGAGACTCATCAGAAAAAAAGTCTTCAGTTTGTTAGGGATCATAAAGACTTTGGAGTGATGGAAAAGGTCATGTGACCTGATGAGTCCAGACTGAGCCTATTCCAGAGTGATGGGCGTGTCAGGGTAAGAAGGGAAGCGCATGAAGCGATGCTCCCATCATGCATAGTGTCCACTGTACAAGCCTCTGGAGACAGTGTTAGGACCGGGGTTGCTTTAGTCACTCAGGTCGAGACTCAGCAACGTTATGTGGCAATAAAATGAAGTCAGCTGACCACCTGAATGTACTGAATCACCAGGACATCACATCTATGGAGGGTTTCTTCTTCCCTGAAGGCACAAGGTAAATTCCAGGAGTCAGAGTGTGAGAGAGCGGTTCTGGGAGCACGAGACATCATTTAGTTTATGTACCAGGGGGTACCAAAAAGTTTTGAGACTCGAGATGAATGACAAAAGACGATGTGGACCTGCCTTGCCATTTTGGTCCTGGAGATGATGGGCTCTTCCACTGTGAACACTGTTGCTTTGTCTCAAGGTCGTACCCTTACACACAGGTTTTGTCACCGGTAATGATCATCGAGTCATAAAGGACGTATCATCCATGGCACGCTCATGGAGCTTTTGGCGAACATTGACGCGACGTCCTTCTGCTCCTGGGTCAGCAGCCTGGGGATGAACTCGGCAGCAACACGCCACATGTTCAAATCAATGTGAGGATCGTCTGGACTGTTCCGTATGACACGCTGAAAACGGCAGCAAGGTTGTGGATTGTTCCCTGATGATCATCATGCACATGTTTCTAAATAGTTTCGACATTTTCAGGGGTTGAGCTCATTGAAGGTCTTCCTGATCTCTCCTCATCTTCCAGTGACGTTCTTCCACTCTTGAAGTGTACGTGCAACTCAAAACACCTTGAACGACTCATTGCAGCATCGCTCTATGCAGCATTGCTGTAAACTTGCAGAATCATGTCAAACTTCGGTGTAGCAGATTTTCCCGGTCATAATCTCACCGTATGATAACTGGGAAAATCTGCCACACCGAAGTTTGACATGAATCTGCAAGTTTACAGCAATGCTGCATAGGAATTTCACATTCATTCTTTATTCTTACTTACTGTCCATGACGGAATAACAGACGTTATAATGCACGTGGTCAGAATATCACCAGTTGCACAGCTTTCGATATACACAGGATGATGTTTTTTGGCACGCTGACTTATGAAGGTCTGTGATCCCTGTGACTGTGTGTGCAGCCTTGTGCTGCCCTCTGCTGGCGTGTTACAAAACTAGTCTTAAGCTTTTGATACCACCGCGTTCAGTGTTGTGAATGTGATAAAATCTATCTATCTATCTATCTATCTATCTATCTATCTATCTATCTATCTATCTATCGTTGATAATCATGTGTGTAGAAGCTCTCACCCATGTATGGCTTTGTCCCTGCGATAGAAGTGGCTTTTAAGTCGTCTTTAACGATAGCAGCGATGTTGAAGTCAGTCAGATGAGAGTGACCTGAGAGATCAGACACACACAGGGTCACGTTAAACACACACACACACACACACACACACACACACACACACACACAACCTCCTCATTGAGCCTTTAGTAGCAGGTGGCTAGAATTAACGCTGGAATAATATGATAATCTCACCGTATGATAACTGTCCGTTCAGATTTCACGGTTTTAATTTCACACACACACACACACACACACACACACACACACACACACACACACACACACACACACACACTACAGTACATGCTGGTCTACGTATTGCTCTACAGGTTTCTTTTAAACATAGACGTCTTTAGAGTGTTGTACTACTTATACATACATACAGCATGTTATAAACACACCTCACACTGATGAAGGAGTTTATAAGATCGTTTCTATGAGAACATTTTGGTGCAGAAGTGCTGAAGGAGGCAAACTGACAGAATGGAGAGGAAAATGTGAGCCGGTCACCTTGGGAAGGAACGAGAGCAAGTCTGGTGTGTGTGTGTGTGTGTGTGTGTGTGAAAAACCAGGCCGGGTTTAAGAGAGAAAGAGAGAGAGAGAGAGAGAGAGAGAGAGAGAGGGAGAAACCCACATAAGGCTCCTTCCACCTATTTTGTGTGTGTGTGTGTGTGTGTGTGTGTCTGTTCTGAATGCTAATCAGGAGACTCTGGATGGTCACACTTCAACTACTTCCACAGATCACAGATTGTGTGTGTGTGTGTGTGTGTGTGTGTGTGTGTGTGTGGTCACACCAATACAAAATAAAGATTCACCCTCTTCATACACACACACATACACCAGGATTCTGTGACTCAGCACTTTCACAAGGTTAATGAGGGTGTGTGTGTGTGTGTGTGTGTGTGTGAGAGAGAGAGAGAGAGAGAGAGAGAAAGAGAGAGAGAGAGAGAGAGAGAGAGAGAGAGAGCTTCTGCACTGAGGCGTATTTCAAACTTGTGTTAATGAAACACAACATTAGGTTCGGAAATACATCAGCCATTTTTCAAAGAGTGCTCTCTCTGTTTCTCTCTCTCTCTCTCTCTCTCTCTCTCTCTATTTCTTTTTCTCTCTTTCTGTCTCTCTCTCCATCTCTCTCTGCAGTATTTTACTGTGTATAACTAGTTAGCCATAGAAGCTACTCATTTTGGCTACTTGCTAAAACAAACACACAGTTGCTTGAGTCCTGTGCTCCCTAAACCTCCAGTCTGATGTGTCTGGTGTTCTCCTGCACTCCTGTATGAAGAGGAGTTGAGGACGGCAGATGTTTATGCTGTTCTTGAGTTGTCTATGGAATGCAAACTCAAACTGAGACGAGTAAAAATGTTTAACGTTAAAATTATGATCATGGTAAGGTGTTGTTTGTGTGATCTGAATGCAGAATGTAGATCTCTGCCTCGAGGTGGGTCATACGGAGACTGCGGGTATCGCAAGGAAACCAGACCACGCTCTGCGGTTTCGTGTTGTCCGAGTGTCCCAGTAGTGCAAATTGCTAACAAGACAGCACAAGTGAAAAGACACTGTCGGTAATTACGTCGTAGTGCCGGTGGAAGCCAGACAAACACTGTCGTCTCTGTAAGTACGCTGAAACCGTAACAATGCAGACTCATTGATATTCTAATTAACACATTTAGCTAATTAAATCCAAATACGTCCAAGTTAATTGGTTTGTCTGTACTGCATGGGACAGAGGCAGAGAGCTGCTGTTTCTGGGTGGTGTAACACTAAAGCTGTGTCAAGCAGAGCCTGAGGGAAAAATTACAGCAGTGACAAGAGGGACAAACTGTAGGGAGAGAGAAAAAACCTGAGAGAGGTTGACGAGAAAGAGAGAGAGAAAGAGAGAGAGAGCGAGAGACTCCCGAGTGGTACAAATTGCTAAACGTTCCCGCTGTCGTTAGAAGATGGATGGCAGCGGTGTGATAACAGACACGAGGTGGTGGGACCGGCAGTGACTAAACGACTAAAACGGAACGGGGTGAAAGAGAAAGACAAAGAAGAGAAGTGTAGACTGAGTGATGGTGTGATTAAAACAAAACATGAAGAGGTTAAAAAATTGCTGAAAGATGTAGTAATTGTTAACGACCCACTCTGTGTACAAGATAGCAGTGGAATTCGGGTAATAAACAGGTGAATTTTTTATGATCTTTACTCATCGCTGAAAAGAACGCTGACTCCAGTACCAGAGGGACAGATATATACGCACACAACAATCAGCCGTAACATCAAACTCACTGACAGGTGAGTTGAATATCTCAATACAGCTCAATATAGCTGCAGCTGCGGGGGATGAGGGGTGGGGCGGGAGGATATTAGTCAGCTGGTGAACATTCAGTTCATAAAGTTGAAGTGTTAGAAGCAGGTGTAAGGATCTGAGCGATTTAAAAAATGGGGCAGATTATGATGTCCAGACAATGGGGTCAGCGCGTCTCCAAAACAGCAGGTCTCATGGGGTGTTCCTGGTTAGCACCTACCAAAAGTGTTTCAAGAAAGGACAACGGCTTATCCCCAGGCCTCACTGTTACTCAGTCATGTAGATGTAACTTTGACACGTACCACCTAACCTAAACAGGTTACACCCTTTATGGAGACAGTGTTCCCTGATGGCAATGGTCTCTTTCAGCAGGATAGTGCACCGGACACACTGCACACATGGTTGTGGAAAGATCTGAGGAACATGACAAAGAGTTCAAGGTGTAATTATGCAGCTCTCGATTCAATTAAACCTCGGTGGGACATGCTGAAGAAACAAGTGCAAACCATGGAGCCTTCACCTCACAACTTAATGCCAGATGTGGACCACACACACACACACACACACACACACACACACACACACACACCCTCAGAGATCTAGTGGAGTTCAGCCTTCAGCGGCTCAGAGAACAAGGGTGAGCTACACAGTATCAGGCAGGTGGTTTTAATGTTATGGCTGATTAGTGTAGCTGGACAGAGAGAGAGAGAGAGATGGACAGAAACAGAGTGAAAGCTGTATGTAACATTGACATTGTGAATGGTTTATAAATACAATAAGGTGTTCGAGCTGCAGGACTCACCATGCTCGTCCAGTAAGATGTTGTCAGGCTTGATGTCTCTGTTCCAACAACAAAAAGAGAAAATGGAAGTTACACAAAGACACAGCTGATAAATATGAGGCTGGATGATTCTCAAGTCAGATCATAAATTAAAGAGATTACAAAAACACATCAGACACATCGGCAGCCAGGACGATGGGACTTCTTAGCATTCTTAGTTTCATAGTGGACAAGCAAGGAAAGAAAATAAAATAGGATGTGGACTGTTTTTCTAAAACATGTCCCAAAGCATTTTATTCCTCTAAAACTAAAGTGATTTGGTCAACTTTATTTACTATTGAACAAATCGTACTTTGTACCTGTATATAACTGTATCCTTACATTTATTTCAATTATGTCTAGTACCTTATAGCAGCTATAAATACTAGTTCCTTTATCATCTCTCTTTATTCTCTCAAAGTAAACAAACACATAAACAAAAAGGAGCAAAGTGGGAAGTTACAGGTTTACGTCTGACTATTACAAAGTGCTGACACTGGAGACTCCTTCCATACATGCTACAGAAATAATAAATAAATAATAATAATAAATAAGGCTATGTATATATACACACTATATATAAGTCAACTTTGCTATGTATGTTTGTATGTATGTTCCTTATGGGCTCTTCCATGCTTTGAGGGGCCTGGACCAAATTTGGTACACATATTTGTCATCCCTCTGGTCAAAATACTAGTATGGTTTCATCCCCTACTCCTCACTTATTTTCAAGATGGCAGACAAGGAACCTTTCACCGCGTAATAGATTGCACAAGAGGAGCCGAAGGGCGAGGAGCAAAATAAAAACACCTGACAGAGTGTTAGGAACCTCCACTAGAGGTCACTGTTCATGTCTGTCTGTTTGTAGTTTTTGTTGGTCGACTCGGTTTCCCAGAAGGCACCTCGGTCAGGTGATAGGGCTCACCTGAACCGAGGTGGCTCATTAAACATCTTATAAACAGCAGTTTATTCTGGGAAATTGGGTCGAGCATTAGTTTTTGTTTGTTGGTATGTTTTGTTTACACCGTCATATGGGCATTCCTTTTTGTTTGTTTCTTTGAGTTTATATTTTAGTTATATTGTTTTACCTTTGTTTTTCTAGAGGGCTCTATTGTTTGTTTTCTTGATGTTCCTTGTGTTAGTGGATTCATGGAGCTGTTCTGTTCAGTGTGTAGTTTGGCTGTGTCTCCTCTTGTGTAAGTACTGTTATGTGTCTCCCCAGTGTCAGCCTTCTCGTGTAGTTCTTTGTCTGTTTAGTTTTGTGTAGCCACATGTGGGCCTAGCCGCTAGCAGGGTTAGCCGCTAGTAGGCCTCGGCCACTAGTAGGGTTAGCCGCTAGTAGGGTTAGCCTCCAGTAGGCTAGCCTCTAGTGGGATTGACTGCTAGTGGTTCTGGTCGCTAGTAGGTTAGCCGCTAGTTTGGAATAGCCTCATGTGTGCTTTGCTTCTTGTGTTCTGTTTCCCTGTTAGGTCAGTACTAACCCGGTTAGGTCAGCATCCAACGTCCCTGTATTCCATGTAGCTACTAACCTAACTAACCACTAACCCATCCGGTCTCTAGTCTCAGTTCCCGCCACGTGTCAGCGCTCAGTTCCTTGTGTCAGTTCCAGTTCCCTGTGTTAGCGCTCAGTTCCCTGTGTTCAGCTCCTGGTTCCTTGTGTCAGCTCCTGGTTTCCTTGTCAGTCCTTAGTCCCTATGTCTGTTTGAAGAGCCCTAGTTATAGTTTGAGTTTGTGGTTTTGGTTTCTTTGTTTGTTTGTTTCAATGTTTTTGTGTTCAAATAAATACTTTTTCTGTTGAACCCCTCTGCCTGCTCTAATACATGCCCATGGCAAGTACATCAGCCGGTCTAGCCAGCCCGAGTACCACCAGCAAGACCCATGACACAGAGCTGCAGTGGGGACATAACCAGTTTATCATGTACTCTTGAACTTTTGATTACAAGATTCAAGTGTTATTTTTTTTCAATTAGACTTTAATTAATCTAAGGTTCCCCCTTCTTTTCTTATGGGCAACTCTATGTTGCACGCTCAATAAACCTGAGCGAGAGTGATAGAGAGGGAGAGTTCCCCAAAGAATTTGTTTTTGCACCCGACGGCCAAACTAAGAATATAGTATGTCATCAAATAAGAATTTTTATGGTAGGCCTTGAACCTTGAAGCACTTTCCTAAAATTAAAATAGTAAATCTATATAAATAAAAGTGTTGTCTTTACATTGGTCAGAACTCGCTCTTCTGTCTGTATGTCTGTATTAGGGTTTTGCCTGATGTTAAACATGCGCCATAAATGAAATCAAATGTTGAGTAGAAGTGAATAAATGAGTAGTCTTTAATCGACCGCTGGACAGAATTTAACAAAACTATGGTCTTATTTAATATTTTCACCACTGAAATAACAGTGCTGAAGTGGTATAGGTGAACATGTAAACATGCTGGAGGCATGGTTGTTTTAAGACAAACTTTTCTGGCAAAATCTTTGTTTCATCTACTTTTTCAAATTCTCATCTGTGATTCCCTCTCCGATTACCGAACTGGAAGTGTATTTGGCTGATGACGAAAAATGTGGATGTTTTTCAGGATGTGATTTCTTTGTATTAATAAGTTAGACAGAGAGTTCTGCTGTACAGAAAGACAGACAGACAGACATGTACGTGGGTTTCAACTTGAAATAATAATATCACTCATTACATTAAAGATCAGCAGAGTATTATTAGCTTTAATCTTTTGAATATTTCCACAAACTTTTCCCATCAACAACAGGTACTAACACTGGTCTATGCATATAATAAAACTGTAAAGTGGACAGGTCTGTAGTATTGAAGATATTTGCGGAATTTTTTTTTAGAACACATCAGGGTGGTTTTGAGAATTTCAGTCTGTCTGTGTGTTTGTGCACACATTAATTAAAAACTACTGAAGGAATCTTAATGAGGTTTTCACAGGTGTATTTAGCTGAGCATGACATAAGATGCTTATTAGCCCACAGAAAAAGAAGACATGCTGTGTACATTATTTATTACACTCTTATGAGTGTGCAATTGAAATCTATTTAATAAACGCAATCTCACCTTTATTCCGTGCACTTCACAGTAAACACATAAAACGTTTACTTCATTCCAAAATTCAATAGATGGCGCAAAGGCTTATGACTGTGCAATTAAATTCCACACGAAGGCAATTGTGTGCACAACTAGTTAATAAAAGTATTAAAAAAATACAAAGAAATATAAAATGAACGGTGTTTACTTTACCTTTGCACCACAAGGTTTCAACTATGAACTATGAACCTCCTCGTGTACTCCGGCTAGTCACAATAAACAATAATATAAACCTGCACTACACCTAATACTATACCTAATACTACACCTGCTATTATAGAGAATTAATCAATACCTTCTGACCAATCAGAGACCAGAACTCAACGGCAGTGCTGTGGTATAAAAATGGATAAACTGTAGATCTGCATTTTAATTGAGTCCTGAGTAAACATCTGTTTATATCTAGGTCATCAGTAATCACAAATGCAGTAGAGCGATGTACGGAATTTAATTATAAAAATCTTTATAGAGCAGTTTTCTGTAGTGTGTTCCTGCGCTCGAGGTCCTCGTCCCAGTGGTCAGCGAGTCGTTTGAGTGGTTTATTGATTGTGGGATGGAGTGAACACTGAAGGGCTGAACGAGAACACTTCTGTTGTCCAAATTCATCTCTGAGCTGGATGTGTTCCAACACCAGAGCTTTCAGCTTTGATTAGGATCTGGTGAAGAGCGCTTTTTAAAATATAAATGTGATAGGGCGAGCGAGAGAGGGAGAGAGCGGTGTAAGTCGTGTTAAAATCCCGCACTGCTGAATACTGCACAGGTTATTTCCTTGCTGCTGTCTAAAGAAGATGAAATCGCTCGCTGTCAGTGCTGTGTGCTGTTTTACGATAGAATCTTTACTGAATCCAGACGTTCCTGTAGAACAGGGATCTTCGGCTCCGGTGTGAGAGGGCCAGCGTCACACACACACAGCTGATTGAACTCATCAGTTAATTACCAGGTTCAGTGTGTGTGTGTGCTTAGGTGTTGGTGAATTACAGACCGTGCTGAACACTCACTGGCCCTCGAGGACCAGCTGGAGCTGAAGATCTCTGATACAGTGTTTGTGTGGAAAGACTTCTCATCTGGCTCGAGGTTTATGTTCACACACTGCACCTTTTCATCTCGACTGTGCATTTTATTCCTCTCCTTTTTACACCTCATTTATCTTTTTCAGCCTCTTTATCGTTTTTTCCATTTGTTGTTTTCCGTGTCTGTAAGTTAACCACGGCACATGCTGATTAATGGTGACACACTCTCTCTCTCTCTCTCTCACACACACACACACACACACACACACACACACACACACACACACACACACACACACACACACTTGTTTTATGGTGATTTCTTAAACTGATGGCAATAATCGTAATAACAGAAATGGAGTGGTAAGAGGCAGGCACACATACACACACACACACACACACACACACACACACACACACACACACACACACATTTCAGTATGTCTTAAAATACTGAGCTCTATAAAAGCCTTTCCAGTGTGTGTGTGTGTGTGTGTGTGTGTGTGTGAGATGTTGCATCAACAGGTAGACAAATTGCCTGAGCGTCTGAGGTTATTGGTGATGATGTTAGTTTGTTATTCGGAGGTAGAGTCGCTGCACATCACAGATGCACATCACTTCGTTTATCAAGAATAAAAAATTATTTCCCTCTCTGGTCTTTTCTAATAAAGAAAACATTTAGTTTGATATCTATTTTTTTTATATAATGTCAACTAATTTGTTTAACTATCTCTTGGAGACATGATGCGGCTCGGCGCTACAGATGAACTGCTTTATGGATCTTGTGTTGATTTTCTGTGTACAATTTTATAATGAAATCTGTGTTAAATTCTCCAACGCGTGCGCTTCATTTTAGGTTATATGATGAAGAGCCTTATAAAGATGAAGTTCCAAATAATCGAAATGATGCTGTCCTGCTTTCATCATCAACCATCTGGAAATCAGCACTAGTGATGGGTCGTTCATGAACGATTGGTTCTTTTTGATCGAGTCCTTAACGTGACTCAGAAGAACGAGTCGTCTCGGAGAGTGATTCGTTAATTTTCTTCTGGGCACCTTCGCAAGTCATCGCAAAACTTCCATATGTTATGTACAGGAAACAGGAATTAGTCGTTACCGCTCGAGTCTTTGGTTCGAATCATTCGTCACGTGTCACGTGACTCCCATAGACGCTATGCAGTGCAATAGTTCAAAAGAACAAACGACTCGGACTAGAAGATATGATGGTGAGCTGCTCATTCTGTTTATAATAATATGTCCTTAGCTGTAATATTTTCATTACTGGAACTATAGCCAAAATTTGTGTATGTAGACGTGTTGGGAGTCTTTTATTTCTGATCAAAAAGACAGAATGAACTAAATGACGATTCAAAGAACTGAGTCACTAAAATTATCCAAACTTCCCATCGGTACTCAGAGCTCGAGGGAGAAGGTGATTGTTTTTTAAAAAGGCTACATGCCTAATCATCACTGCCATCACTGTGACTGTTATCTCCTTTTAGAGAAACGCTTAAGGACAGACGCTCACACAGACGGAACTCAGACAGGTCACAGGGTCACGGTATACAGAGCGTTCTAAAACACTGATCGCAACTCATGACCACTGACTCCTTTATCAACGCGTGTCTCGTAATCGTAATAAACATAAGATTTCAATTAAAAATCTTAATCGTAAATAACATAAGATTTCAATTAAAATCAGTTCTATAAATATTTTGTGTATGTATTATATAACACTTTAATGCAGTGATGGCCCATAAGCCACTGCTGATGAATAAAACAGCATGACAGGTGATAGCCTACAAACACACACACACACTGCCCATCATCTTCTGGTCTGCCTGTGTGAACCTGATACGACGCTCTTCTCTCGCTCCACCGATCCGACAACCAATTACCTGCTTCTAATGACCTCATTACATCAGGGATCCTGATCAGCACCGGCACCTGATACACACACCTGATACACACACTCACACACACACACATGGAACGCACTTCTGTTACATACACCAGATAGACTGAGAGAAAGGGAGCAGATGGAGTGTGACACCCAGCTCCCTCTGATACAGGTGTGTTTTCTCACTGAGAGGAAGGACCTCGTGTGTAAAGTCGGCTCCGCACCGTACTGCCACAGGGTCGGTGTGATGTTATCATGTTTACGATTATTAATCAGCATAAGAGCCGCAGTATTCTATACAATTTGCAGCGATGCAGACGAGTGCAAGTGACTCTAATATGAAGAGCGCTGCAATAGTCTAGCCCTGAACTAATAAAAGTGTCTGTGTGTTCTGTCTGTCTGTCTGTCTGTCTATTTGGTTAACTACTACAGTACCTTTCTTTTTACCTGCCTGTCTGGATGGCAAACGATCCATCCATCTATCCATCCATCCCATAGAAATCCCTAATTAAACTATTGAGCTAAAAGAGAAACCCGTAAAATCCACACTAACACTTAAACTAATCTAAATCGATCTGTCTGTCTGCCTGTCTGTCTCTCTACATCTGTCTGTCTCCTCACCTGTCTGTCTGTCCTCTTACAGTATATACAGCCGTCTGGTGTGTCTGATCTCAGAGAGATGAGGAGGTCAAACCAACTGCTGTGTTACAGAAAAACAAAACTTTGGATTAAACTGGAGACGGGGCTTGTGGTTTGATTTGTCACGATTCTGCATAAACTAAGCTTTCCCCTGTGGTAGGGAACAAAACACACACACACACACACACAGACTGAAACTTGATCTCCCCTCACCGGTGTTCTGTCTCCCCAGTGAGGAAAAGGAGCGGCTCGGAGCAGTCTGGCTTCTTTCCCATGGGATTGTATTAAACCCTTCTTTTATTAAATATTTTAATGGTGGAGGGGCAAAAACTGCAGCAAATTTGAAAATGATTTAAAAATATATTAAAATGCGCTTGTGAATGTAAGAGAAAAATGTCATGGCTCATTTCCACGTCCTGAGCGCTGAGCATTGCGGGGGATTTGGGGTTCGAATCCCACCTGGATTATTTACACCGAGTGGAGGGAAAAAACAGACAAGACGTCTCGACAATAAACCTTTCCATAAAATCTAAAGCTTCTGACTCACTGCAAATACATTTCTAATTCCTCACGTCTCGCGAATGACATTTCTTAAATGAACTGTGTGCATCTTATTCTCATTAATATTCATTTCTGTTGAATAAACTGAATATAAAATATTGAAGTAAAACAGAACCTCAGCGAGCAGGGTGATCAGGTGCGGCGTGCGGTTATTTACAAGGGTGTTTGCTAAGTGAAACCGGCTCTGATGTTGATGCCGCTTCACCGAGCTCCTGCGATTTCAGCCCACGTGCTGTTTTGTATTTATTTGAAGAGCTGTGTCTCTGAAGATCGCATTAATAGAGCAGCAGTCTTGTGTTAATAATTAAACAAACACTTGAGGCGATGTGAAGATACACTCAAGGCCATGAAGGGTTTATTCCTTAGCAATAAAAACTACACAAATTTAACGTAAAGAAACATAAACCTGTAATGGATATGTAACTGATAAACACTGTGTGTGTGTGTGTGTGTGTGTGTGTGTGTGTGTGTGTGTGTGTGTGTGTGTGTGTGTGTGTGTTACAGTAAAATACTGAGAAACAAGGGGTGATGAAGTGGACTTTGTGCTCTACCACTGATGTTGATTATTTTCCTATAACATCCACTCACTCATCATCTATACGACTTTATACTGTACTCAGGGTCAGGGGGCGGAGTTTATCCCAGGAGACTTAGGGTGTGCGGGGTACACACTTGGACGGGGTGCCAAGCCGTTGCAGGGCACACACACACACACACACACACACACACACACACACACACACACACACACACACACACCCTGTGTAACTGACTGACTGAGCTGCTGTGTGAATGAACCACTGACTGATTGACTGTAAACACTGACTGACTCCGTAAACACTGACTGATGCTGTGAACACTGATTGACACTGTGAACACTGATTGACTCTGTAAACACTGACTGACTCCGTAAACACTGATTGACTCCATAAACACTGACTGACTCTGTAAACACTGATTGACGCTGTAAACACTGACTGACTTCGTAAACACTGACTGACTCTGTAAACACTGACTGACTCCGTACACACTGACTGACTCCGTAAACACTGATTGACTCCGTACACACTGACTGACTCCGCAAACACTGATTGATTCTGTAAACACTGACTGACTCCGTAAACAGTGATTGACGCTGTAAACACTGATTGACTCTGTAAACTCTGACTGACTCTGTAAACACTGATTGACGCTGTATCTGTACACACTGACTGACTTCGTAAACACTGACTGACTTCGTACACACTGACTGACTCCGTAAACACTGATTGACTCTGTAAACACTGATTGACTCTGTAAACACTGATTGACGCTGTGAAACACTGACTGACTCCGTAAACACTGACCGACTCTGTAAACACTGATTGACTCTGTAAACACTGATTGATGCTTTAAACACTGATTAACTCTGTAAACACTGACCGACTCTGTAAACACTGACTGAATCTGTAAACACTGATTGACTCTGTAAACACTGATTGATGCTTTAAACACTGATTAACTCTGTAAACACTGACCGACTCTGTAAACACTGATTGACGCTGTAAGCACTGACTGACTCCGTACACACTGACTGACTCCGTAAACACTGATTGACTCCGTAAACACTGACTGACTTCGTAAACACTGATTGACTCTGTAAACACTGATTGACGCTGTGCTAACTGATTGACTCCGTAAACACTGACCGACTCCGTAAACACTGACCGACTCTGTAAACACTGATTGACTATGTAAACACTGTTTGATGCTTTAAACACTGATTAACTCTGTAAACACTGACCGACTCTGTAAACACTGACTGAATCTGTAAACACTGACTGACGCTGTAAACACTGATTGACGCTGTAAACACTGACTGACTCCGTACACACTGACTGACTCCGTAAACACTGATTGACTCCGTAAACACTGACTGACTTCGTAAACACTGATTGACTCTGTAAACACTGATTGACTCTGTAAACACTGATTGACGCCGTAAACACTGACCGACTCCGTAAACACTGACCGACTCTGTAAACACTGATTGACTCTGTAAACACTGATTGATGCTTTAAACACTGATTAACTCTGTAAACACTGACCGACTCTGTAAACACTGACTGAATCTGTAAACACTGATTGATGCTTTAAACACTGATTAACTCTGTAAACACTGACCGACTCTGTAAACACTGATTGACGCTGTAAGCACTGACTGACTCCGTACACACTGACTGACTCCGTAAACACTGATTGACTCCGTAAACACTGACTGACTTCGTAAACACTGATTGACTCTGTAAACACTGATTGACGCTGTGCTAACTGATTGACTCCGTAAACACTGACCGACTCCGTAAACACTGACCGACTCTGTAAACACTGATTGACTATGTAAACACTGTTTGATGCTTTAAACACTGATTAACTCTGTAAACACTGACCGACTCTGTAAACACTGACTGAATCTGTAAACACTGATTGACTCTGTAAACACTGACCAACTCTGTAACACTGACTGACGCTGTAAACACTGATTGACGATGTAAACACTGATTGACTCCGTAAACACTGATTGACTCCATAAACACTGACTGACTCCATAAACACTGATTGACGCTGTAAACACTGACTGACTCCGTACACACTGACTGACTCCGTACACACTGACTGACTCCGCAAACACTGATTGATTCTGTAAACACTGACTGACTCCGTAAACACTGATTGACGCTGTAAACACTGATTGACTCTGTAAACTCTGACTGACTCTGTAAACACTGACCGACTCTATAAACACTGACTGACTCTGAAAACACTGACTGACTCCGTAAACACTGATTGACGCTGTAAACACTGATTGACTCCGTAAACACTGACCGACTCCGTAAAAACTGATTGACTCTATAAACACTGATTGACTCTGTAAACACTGATTGACTCTGTAAACACTGACTGACTCTGTAAACACTGATTGATGCTGTAAACACTGACTGACTCTGTAAACACTGATTGATGCTTTAAACACTGATTGACTCTGTAAACACTGACTGACTCTGTAAACACTGATTGATGCTTTAAACACTGATTGACTCTGTAAACACTGACCGACTCCGTAAACAATGACTGACTCCGTAAACACTGATTGACTCTGTAAACGCTGATTGACGATGTAAACTCGGATTGACTCCATAAACACTGACTGACTCTGTAAACACTGATTGACTCCGTAAACTCTGACTGACTCCGTAAATACTGATTGACTCTGTAAACACTGACCGACTCTGTAAACAATGACCGACTCTGTAAACACTGACCGACTCTATAAACACTGACTGACTCTGAAAACACTGACTGACTCCGTAAAAACTGATTGACTCCGTAAACACTGACCGACTCTGTAAACAATGACTGACTCCGTAAACACTGACTGACTCCGTAAAAACTGATTGACTCCGTAAACACTGACTGACTCTGTAAACAATGACTGACTCCGTAAACACTGATTGACGCTGTAAACACTGATTGACTCCGTAAACACTGACCGACTCCGTAAAAACTGATTGACTCCGTAAACACTGACTGACTCTGTAAACTCTGACTGACTCTGTAAACACTGATTGACTCTGTAAACACTGATTGACTCTGTAAACACTGATTGACGCTGTAAACACTGACTGACTCTGTAAACACTGACTGATGCTTTAAACACTGATTGACTCTGTAAACACTGATTGATACTTTAAACACTGATTGACTCTGTAAACACTGACCAACTCTGTAAACACTGACTGACTCCGTAAACACTGATTGACTCCGTAAACACTGACTGACTCTGTAAACGCTGATTGACGATTTAAACTCTGACTGACTCCATAAACACTGACTGACTCCATAAACAATGACTGACTCCGTAAACACTGACCGACTCCGTAAACACTGACTGACTCTGTAAATACTGATTGACTCTGTAAACACTGACTGACTCGGTAAACACTGATTGACTCTGTAAACACTGACCGACTCCATAAACACTGATTGACACTGTAAACACTGATTGACTCCGTAAGCACTGATTGACTCTGTAAACACTGACCGACTCGGTAAACACTGATTGACTCTGTAAACACTGACCGACTCCATAAGCACTGATTGACTCTGTAAACACTGACCGACTCTGTAAACAATGACCGACTCTGTAAACACTGATTGACTCTGTAACCACTGACTGACTCTGTAAACACTGACTGACTCTGTAAACACTGACTGACTGACTCAGTGAGTGACTTCACATATGTTTTTATCTCTACACGTGATGACACACCGCAGATGACATCATCAACCTACACTGTCTGTAATTTCGCATTCACACATGGATATTAACAAGCTTTACCTGTGAATGATGCGTCTGTTGCGCAGGTAGTTCAGCGCCAAGGCGAGTTCGCAGATGTAGAGTTTCACAGTGTTTTCGGAAAAATGTACATTCTGTTGAAGATGATAGCGCAGGTCTCCGCCTAACAGGAGGTCAACCACCATGAACATGTCCTCCTCATCCTGAAACGAGTACCTGGTTCAGTCAGACACAAAGTAAGAGCAAAAACATGTTACAGTCATACCTACATCTGCTTTTCCCGGCAGACGTTTCAGCATTCAGCTTTTAAGTGTCAGATTTTCTCCACACGTTAATGGGATGTAATTGGAGCGACTGCTGAACGGCAAGTGTGCATTAGCATGACATTCCCAAGCTCTGTCTGCTCATGAGGAGCCCGGCCTTAAAATATTAAACATACTGTATAGAACAGGCGGAGTGGAAAGTTAACAGGAAAATAAATCTTTAATCACACACACACACACACACACACACACACACACACACACACACACACACACACACACACACACACAAAAAAAAAACGGTCAAAGCAGGATAAAAGTGTGTACATATTTTATCAAAATGTAAAATGCTTAATGTACAGTAAGGCATCCTCAGCGCCGGTCCCAAGCCGAAACAGAGCGGATTGTTGGCGAGAAGAGCATCCGGGATAAAAACCGCTGCCAATGACCAGCGCAGAGAAAGATCCGGTGTGGCGACCTTGAGGAAGGGAAAATCCCAAAGAGAAAAAAAAAAATAATTCAGACCAGTTTGCTGTGCTTCTACATGACTCTACTACATGAGTTCAGATGAAAGGTGTCGACACGTTCAGGGTGACACACCGAGCTGCAGTAAAGTCGTCACCTTGGGGTAACGCTACTGTTGTAAAACTTATATTCACCCCGATCCTGTTACACCAGCTTTAGCTTCAGCTCTCTCGGCATCAATACAAAATCCAGGCCAAAAATTAATGCAACTCTGGACGGAGATAAACGTGTCATATCGCAGAAGCTTTTCAAAACAATGCAAAGAAAGAGCATGCCGTAACCAAAGGCAACAGAAGTCCAGTGAAATGTTAGAGTGTGACCTCATTTATTTTATTAGTGCTGTGAATTGATTAAAAAATTTAATCTAGTTAATCACAGTCATAGTCTGTAATGAATCAAAATGAATAAAAATTTAAAAATACTCACATTGACTTGTGTTATGAATGTACAATGTTGGAATTGTGAAATGCAGGACAAACTGGTTAGAGAAAACTGATCATGCAGTTTTATAATATCTCAAACTTCATCATTTGGGGCCGGCGCTACATGCAGGGGCTGGGTGGTATGGGGGCGTGGCAACCCACCGCCAGCGGGGCTCAAACCTGGATCCTCAGATCAAAAAATCAACAACCTCGAGTCTGAGCCACCTGAACCACCGCTCCCTCATCTTAGATTTCATGTGTTTTTATAAAAGTAGTTCCCTTGGAGGTCGCTCGAGCACACGACCTCGGTTTTATTCAAACTTCCATCTGGAAGCTTTTTACAATGAAACTTGCCGTTCGGCATCTGGTGATGTTTTCTCAGTCACACACAGCCAGGTAACCGCACTGCGATTATGGGAAGCCATTAGGGTTAAACTTAATTTGAGGTAAAAAAAAAATTACAAATACTTAATGATCTTGGGTTATTTGATGTGTTGTGATCAATGTTGTGTGTAACGCATTAGAGTACTCGGATTACTTTTTTGATGTAGCGAGTAATCTAACGCGTTAGGTCCGCAATTCAAGTGCTCAGTTATTTAGTAATATTTTCAAAAATGTAATTCGTTATTCAGACAATGTATGTAATCTGTGAGCCAGACAGTAGTGATTCCGTTAGTGTGTGTGTGTGTGTGTGTGTGTGTGTGCGCGTGTGTGTTTGTGTGAAAGTTGTCCTACAAGCCCAGCCCCTGGCAAATAACCCGCCCCCCTCTGTTATTTCTGCTGTTAGTAGTTAACAGATAAGGGGCCAAACTTCACTGAGTGATGATGGTAGAATAATTATAAAGGTCTTGACTAAAACAACATGCATGAGGAAGCACAAAGGAGTTTTACTTTTCTGTAGTGGAAAAATACTCGAACTAGTTACTTTTATCAGAAAGTAACGCAGTAATGTAACTGATCTAATCTGCATGTTTTTGGACTGTGGGAGGAAACCGGAGAAGCTGGAGGAAACCCACAAAGCACGGGGAGAACATGCAAAATCCATGCAGTTGCTGTTGTTTGACACAGCGGGACAAAAGGTTACAAAAACAGACAAAAATAATAAGCTCAAGATCTTCTGGGACCAACATAAGTGTGATGTCATCGATTCACAGCTTGAGAGGGAAAGCCCCTGATGCTTTGTTTTTGTTGTTGATTATGATTGGGGCGGACCCCCAGGTCATTTTCCCCTCTGTAAGGTTTCGGGTAATTAGGAAACAGATCGGCAGTCAGCGCAGGGTCTGACGGATCCACCGCGAGGTTCAGAGTTTACACAGTTACTGAATAGATAAACAGGAATTCAGCGTTGAGAGCCAAATGTAACTCTAGTTCTAATATGATTTTACTGCCGATACAGCAAAACGAGGACTGATGTCATGTCACGGTAACGAGATCGTGATTACATTTCACCAGCTCTCTCTGAAATCACCTCATTATTCAAGATCCACTTGGGAAAAAAAGAGAAAATAGATCTAAGACGAGAAGGAGGAAATAAGGAGGAATATCCGGTGTGCTATAAATATTAATAAACATCAAGATCTGAGGAACATCTGAGTGTGATCTTACAGAGAAAAGGAGAGAGAGAGAGAGAGAGACAAAAATGGTCAGAAGAGAGAATGAATATTTCAGTGCTTCCTGACTGTTGCTTCCACTCACAGACGTTTTTATTATTTCCTGCTCAGGAAGATGCTCCTTCAGTCCTGACAACAACAACAACAACAACAACAACAACAATGTAAACTCCATTACAACACACTTGATAGAGCGACACAGAGACTGACCTACACACGCGCACACACACACACACACACACACACACACACACACACACACACACACGGTCAGCATTTATCAGAACTGGACCTTGTGCAAAATACTAGAAGTTGTTTTTCTTAGAGGATGGGTTGTTGCGTGGACACACACACACACACACACACACACACACACACACTTGGTGTGTAAAATCAATGCGGATCAGTGGATTGGCACTTCAACACCCCAGACAGATGTGCTGATTTCAGTCGGTGTGGGACGTACAGTACACAAGGAGTGTTTTCCCTCTCGCAGCTAAAATCACCACCTGGCCTGATTAAGTCCTGCGTTACTGTAGCAGAGGGTGTGGCCAGTGACTGACGGGTGTCAGCGTTCCACAGCTCTGCAGCTTTTAATGAAATACTCCCACATATAATAGCAGTGTGTGGGACATTTATTACAAATTGTTTCAGTTAAAGCTGCAGATTTGTCAGATGTTTATGGGCTGTTATTATTATTATTATTATTATTATTATTATTATTATTATTATTATTATACTGACAGATGTTACAGTGCATCGTCCTGAAGTTTCAGATCTATTGCACATTTATACCACAAATCCTAAATGAGAATAAAAACTCATTAGTATAAAACATTAATAATATTACAGTGGAGTGTGTGAGATCACTGTAGATCCTACGAAAGTTCTAAAGGGATCAGGAATATTTCTGTATGATGTAACTACAGCTGATGCGTCAGTCAGTATGATTGAAATAAAATAAATTGATCACACAACAACACGTACAAATGACATTTTAGTCCTAATCACAGAAACAAAAGAAACAGTTTAATGTACAATGTTTTTAAAAGAGTGAAATGAAAAGCTTTTCAGAAAGTTAATCCACACAAACATGTACAATATTCCTCACGTGTCTCTCTCTAACTTCTGCCTGGTCTATTATTTTCTGAGATTTTGTTTTATTATGACAGATGGAAGAAGTGTAAACAAGGCGTAAGATTAATAAGTTAGACAGAGAGTTCTGCCGTACAGAAAGACAGACAGACGTGTACGTGGGCTTCAACCTGAAATAATAATAATATCACATAATAATAATAAACTCTTTCTAAAGACTCTGTAAGTGTGAACGACGCGTACTTCCACTCGTACACGATATTATCACACACAGATGCCTTTGATCTCTCCAGATAGAAATCTATATGGTGATGAAGTTGATCTAAAAGGACCGAAACAGGAAATCTAACTCCTAATGACGTAATAAAGACTCAGACCTGCTGAAACATGCAGGAATGTTGAACATTTTGTTGAGACTCTCAGGTTTTGAGCTGCACATTAAAGTCTCACAACGTCGGCAGCGTTCAGTTCTCAGTTTACTGTCGTGCAGACGCGGTAGATTCGGTTACGTATCGCGATTCTTTTGTCTGCTGATTCATTTATCACTACACTGACTTTATTTATATACAGTACGTTTGTATTTAAGGCAGTAGATGTTACAGTTGGTCTATACTCCTGCACACTCGACTCCTCACACACTCTCAGTGCGGCTATAGGTGCGATTCATCACATTCTAATTTCAGTTACAATTTTGGCTTCTGACGAACTTATCTTATAAAACTGTTCTGAACAAGCCAAAGCCCGGTGTCAAATCTGTCTAAAGTTTGTGGCAACTAAAGGAAGCTAATTTACTTGAGCACGACTAATTTCCTCGCGCACCTCAAACAGAGACACACTGTTGAATCGGCGTCGTGTTTGGCGCTGCGAGATAAACAAGACAAGCGGCAGCACAAAAACTCCGGCTAAAAGCCAGGAGAAAACACTTCCCCACTGTATCCCATATGATATGAGGGGCCTCGATGGAAAGATATTACTGATGTTGTGTCGTGTTATATCGCTAAAGACATTATTCTCATATACACAGTTTAAATTTAATCATTTAAATTGTTTAAATGATTTAATATATATACTTTTAATCCAAATGAGCAGTTCATGTTTGGTTTTATCGTTTGCTTAAATAAATAAATAAATAAATAAATAATAATAAAAAACCTATTCTGTCTGTTTTTTTAAAAATATATTTTTATTCATTTTAAGCAAAAAAAAAAATCATTTTAAAATCGAAAATCGAATTTGGTCTAAAAAAACAGAGATCCAATTTATAGGGCATATCGCCCAGCTCTACATTGAACATTTAATCTTTCAAGTCCTCAAAGAATGCACCATCTTGATAATAATCATTTTTATATCTAAAACGTGATTGTGAAGGTGAAGCAGATAATGAAGTAACTGTAACCCTACTTTTGGCCCACCCTGTATATACAGCAGAATCTCAATACAACTTGAATCGGTACCTCAGTATCGTGGTAATACCGTATCGGGTCGTCCCTGGTGATTCCCATCTGTAATACTTGGGGAATCCCACAAGTCCACACACAGGGGAAGTTAATTCTCCATCATGGTTTAGCTGTGTGTGTTCAGGATTGTGTCAAATTAAACAAGTCCAACAATTCTATTAGTCCTCATCTCACATCTGTAGATGTCCCAACGTCGCTTGGTCTCTGATTCAACAAAGGAAAAAGTTCCCAACACATCACATCAACTCTTTTCCAGTTTAATAATTCCTGAGTTTGGAGAGTTTTAGAGCATACATTTAATTATCCATTATAACTGTATATATAATTCTAGTGATATCTCGTCACAGCTGTGTTGATGCCGTGTGCTATGTGATTTTGAACATTTTGGGCCACTGAGTGCATCACCGTCATCAGATCTTTCTTACGGGATGTAAAGCTGGTCTCCTTCACAGATCTCATTTCTCTCCACTCGCCCAGACGATTCTGCTTATTGCCCTTAAGCTCGTAATTGAAAGAACCGACATCAATCTAGCGTGAGCGTTTAAGACGCTGCACTAGCGCAGCAGAGAGTGGTGAGCTGCTCTTCGCTCCATCAGACACCAGAAAGAATCAAAGAGCTCCGGACACTCAGGAACAGTGAAAGCCCTATAAAGACCTGACTGGGTTTTAATGAACTTGTCGTCTTTTTTGTGACAAGCTTTTGGATAAACTCCAGATTTATTAAATCCAGAGGAAAGAAACACACATGACAGCTGAACTCCTGTGCTTGTGCACACACAAACACACAGATGCACACACACACATGCTCTTCGGCTGATTTGCACCGTTTTGGGTTTGATGTCCTGTACCTGAGATGTGACAGAGTGTGAAAGTCATTGAAGCGCTGCTCACCAGAAGTTCACTAGGAACGGATGCTCCAGGTTCTGCATGATCTGAAGCTCTTTGAAGACGTTCCGCACTTCATTCCGCTCCACGCACTTCAGCTTGTTCATGTACTTCATGGCATACATCTTCCTAGTGTCCTTCTTCTGCACGATACACACCTGAGGAACAGACGAGGCAGATCTGAATCGCAGTTCTTTGTCCAAGCACACATAGTGACAATGTGTCAGTGATCAGTGAGTCTCTTTAGCCTGTTATAATAAACACACTTACATGTAGAGAGACCGTAAGTCTGTAGGATTTACTATCAGTCTGGACCGTCTGATCAACGTGAGATCTTAAGGAACAGGGCCAGCTATTTTTTAATCTGATCTTTATAGTTAAACTGTTTTTATTAATACAGACTCAAACCTTCTCAAACTTGGGTACCACAAAATTATTATTATTAATAATATCATTGTTATTATCATTGTTATTATTAAGTTATTATACTGTAGTATGCATTATAATAATTATTATTATATTAAAATAATAATAAAAACAATAATAATATAATAAAATCTAAAAAAAAATTTGATTTCCCCCCCCGATTTTCTCCTTAATTTAGTCGTGTCCAATTCCTCCCCGTCACTAGGGGGCTCCACATTAAGGCTACTACTACTACTACCCCTCGCGGTCTCCGAATGATAAGACGAGCACTTTACGACTGCGCCACTCGGAGGCCCCTATTGTATTTTTTCATGTTTTATTTTATTTAATAATAATAATAATAATAATAATAATAATAATAATAATAATAAGGGCCTTCAAGTCAAAAAAGGGACTTTCCCAGTGTTTCATTAGTGCTTGGACACCATCAAGGTAGAAAGTTTTCTCGCTATGCTGCGGAACTCCTTTAAAGGTCCAATCATGTGGAAATGAGCTCTGAGTGAAGGTCTGTGTTTGTACACTGTGTGCACAGTTACCATGGACAGATGCGTCTTTCTGCCAGTTAGAGACACATTTGTGGATTTTCAAGGATCAGATGCTCTACTTGCTGAATATCTTTCGTGTACATACAGTACGGGCTTCTTTAAAATGTTTCAGCATTCAAAAAGTTTACTGTGTTTACAACTTTTACGCCTTCATTCAGCAAAAATTTCATCACAAACGTCCACGGACAAATGCAACAACACCCCTTGTTATTATTCTTATTCTTATCCTTATTAGCACTCTAAAGCAAAAATGTCTTTTAAATGATATAAATATATGTATAAAAACCAAATGTTTTTATTAAAACCAAAACTTTTAATGAGAAACAGTAATCATGTAGAGAAGGTTTTGTAAATAAGGTTTCATTTTGCTAAAATGTTAAGTGTTAACTTCCCTCATGCATAAAGACTTCAGGAGGTTCCGGTCAGGACGGACTCCGGCTGGTGATTTTTGACCCTCACAGTCTCTTACCTTCCCAAAGCTGCCCTTTCCAATCGCTCTCAGGATCTGGAAGTGGTCGAAGTTGACTGCAAAGAAACAAGAAGAATTCACAAATAGATTTTTGTGCATGCGTGCGCACACACACACACACACACACACACACACACACACACACACACACACACACACACACACACACACACATGTACTGTACATACACCCACATATACAAAATGTTTCCATATTTTCCATATTTTAAATTCTTGCCTCTTTCTCTGCTTTATAACAGAGCCTTTATATTCCCCTCCCGCGCTGCCGAGTCCTGATTGGTCAGAAGGTGTTGATTAATTCTCTATAACAGCAGCTTTGACAGCCGTGCAGGTGCAAATCACAGGTTTATATTAATATTAATGCTCTCGTTCAAATACAGGCTCGTTGCTACGGTAACAACTCATTGACCTGGGTGTGTCTAACGCTCCACATTACCTGAGTCTTGCAATTAAGAACCTTTGATATATGTTTGTTTATTGTATTCAAAATAAATAATTAAAGTAACATAATCCGAATAGCTAAAAAGCTGCTTTGTATAACTTATTGAAAACAAAACAAAAAAGATTATTGTGTTATAGCGATATTAAAATGATATCACTATAATTTTAATCAGTAATAATACTGTAGTAATCATACTTATATTAATGTAATGATAATAATAATATATTCCTTTTCCATATGGTACGTGTACAGATTGAATCAGTGATAAATCTGCTTGTTTTGGACGTGAATTTATTCTCGGCTGATTTGGATGACAGAAGCTGTCGCTGTAAGCGTCAGCACTCTTCCACACACAGCTGTTACAGGAGACTCGTTTACTGAAGCGGAATTAAAGTGCTGAATTTCTCCTTTACTCTACAACTTTATCCCTCACTCTCTTCTGGATTTATAGTTTGCTGCTTATGGATGGAAGTTTATTTATTGAACTGCTGGGACTCAGAGGCACTGAGGCCACGTCGCTGTCAGAAACATAACAAAGAAACACAACTCCAAAAGAGAAGGAAGAAAATCAATTTAAATCCATTTAGTCTTTTTAAAGTCATTTCCATCTGTGAGCCTTTGAAGCATTCCATAAATAAATATAAATAAATATTTTACAATGGATGGATTAAATATAAGAAATTAATCTGTAATGAACAGACTATAATTAAGTAAATCATAAAAACACTCACCCTCCTCGTTGTGTTGGTTATCAGTGGATCTGCTGGACGATCCGAGTCCCATCGCTCCGGCTCACAGAAACATGAGGAGTGCTGGAAGATCAGAAACACGAAACACACACACACACACACACACACACACACACACACACAGAGTGATGATGATGAGAGCCAGATGCTCCTCCCCCCCCCCCCCCCCCCACACACACACATACATAAACGATGATGACAGCCAGTCGCTCCTCCCACACACTCACTCACACACACACACACACACACACACACACACACACACACACACACACACACACACACACACACACACACAACACACACACACACACACCTAGAAATTCTGGAGAATTTCCTCCCACCCTTAGCATCCCTGGTCATGATGTGTCATTTGTAAGTGAGTCGACTCTTTAAGGAATCATTTGAGGAATCATCGGCAGATTCTTTTCGTCTTGTTTTAAATATTGATGTAATGCTGCAGCTGAATAACTGGTTAAGAGACAGGAAACGTCATTTGCCTCGGCTCACCCACAAGATCCGAAAACTCCCGAACAACTGACAGCTTTTGTTTTTTACTACATAGATCTGATAATGTCTATATGTTTTCACCAGTATTTATTCTTCTTATTATAACTACGGTTTGTGTCACTTATAAAAACCTTCCATCCATCCAGGAACCTCTGTAGTCCAACTAGGGGCCGAGGAGTCCACTGGTGACCTCTGCACTTACTCATATTTGGTAGGACCTTTGGTCAACATTCACACACTACGGGCAAATTGGGAACACCAATTAGTCTAATTCACATGTCTTTGCATTGTGGGAGGAAACCAGAGTACCCAGAGGAAACCCACCAAGCACAGGGAGAACATGCAAACTCCACACATACAGAGTCCGAGGCAGGAATCGAACTCAGACCCTGGTGGTGCATTACAAACACTAGTTCACCAGAAGCCGACTCAAATAACAAATAAATGAGTTTTACTCAATCAGTGATATCGTCTCGAATTGATATAATCTGTCATAATTAGAATGAAATTATCAAATTGCAAATAACTTTTAGATGGACAAAGTAATTTAAAAAAATGTTAGCTAATGGTAATGTCTTTGTAGATAAATAAAGGGAGTGGTTAATTGTTTCCTGTATAACTAGCGACAGTCTGGTGGATTGTGGCAAACACAAACAATTTAAATCAATCGGTCAGTCAATCAATAAATAATTGTAGGTATTTAAGGTTACATGTAAACTGACAGGGTTTGTGTGACTCCATAATGATGACATCGCCTTTCCCTTCTTTACACATTTGTATAAAGTAAGGGTCTTTTCAAAGTCTCGAGCAGGGTCGCCTTGTTGTCTCATACTGTACATCTGCTTCTAAGCACAATCCAATTCTCCGACAATTCTTTATATACTGTAATGTATTCAGTGAGGGTTGCCAGGTTGCGCCTCTATTCATCTTTTACTTTGAAAAATACTGAGTAGCATGGTTGGAAACATCCTATAATTATAATTATATACGTCAGTAGAATCCCATCTATCTTTCTCCAGGGAGATCCATTTAATAATACGCTCTGGATGAGAACGTCTGCCAAATGCTGTAAAAGTGAATGTAATGCAATAAACTACAGTCACACAAAATAAGAGACGGTGCACTTAAGTAATGTATACAATACAGTATAAAAGCACAGTGTGTTTTGGGTGAGTGACAGGGTGGTGTGATAAAAATGAGTTGCACGAGTAGCTTAGTAGCTCAAATATAGAAGAAACAGATAGACAGGTCATTAGTCATAGTTTAAAGACTGTAAAATGCTGTAGATTCTCACTGAGACTAACATTCTCATGTACACTGTAGCAGCTATGAACAGTCGTTCCTTCACCAGACTCTGTTTTACATCTATTGCGAAGTAAATCAGACAAAAAACACACAGCTTGCCATGTTCCTGAGAGGTGTAAACTCATCTGCTCTGAACATATGGGAAAACTTGTAGCTTTAGCAGACGTTGTGTCTTTACCTTTGACTGGTACAAAACTCTAAGACTGGAGACTCCTTCCCTATATATTAATAATCTTCATATATTTTTCTTAACCTGGATGCACAACTGAACTAAAGAAGTTATGGATTTAGTTATGGAAATTTAATTGATACCTTTTGACGCAATCAGAATCCAGAAATCACCTGCACTCTGGTGTAATTATTAATCATTTATATTTACCTGTATTCATATTGATACACTGTGCAAGGTGCCAAAGTGTGACTGAATTAATGATAACATGTCTCACTCATACTGCTGCTATCAAACACACACACCATACCTTTACCTTTTTAAAGCATTTTATATTCCACATTCTTCACATTCTGTGTAATTATGTGCGTACATTCATCCAAAATTTTTACATTTTACATTTTTCTGAGTGCACTCTTTCTTTCTTCCTTTTCTATTCTATCTTTCCACTTTTAGGTCACTTTTAGCTTCTAGATGGAAGTTTGGAGAAAAACAAAGTTGTGTGCTCGAGCTACCTTCAAGGGGAACTTTTTGCACAAAAAAACATCAAATGTAAGACGCGGGAACGGTGGCTCAGGTAGCTCAGGCTCGAGGCTGTTGATCTGAGGATCCGGGTTTGAGCCCTGCCAATGGTGGGTTGATACACCCCAATACCACCCAGCTCGTGCATGCAGTGCCTGTCCAGTTCAAGAGGTTTTAATATTTGTTAAATGTTTGGGATGTTATTGAACTGCTTAATCTGTTTTATAAAAGTGTGATTAAAAGTAATAGTAGACTATGACTGTGATTCACTAGATTTAATTAAATATTAATAAAAATATAAATATAAATACAAAATATTAATATAAATACAAAATATAAATATAAATCACTGTACTAATATAAATATAATTTTTTTATTAAATATAAATATAAATCACTGAACTAATATAAATAAAAAATATAAATATAAATAAAAATGTTAATTAAATATAAATATAAATCACTGAACTAATATAAATAAAAAAATTTAATATAAATAAAAAATTTAATATAAATATAAATCACTGAACTAATATAAATAAAAAATATAAATATAAATAAAAATGTTAATTAAATATAAATATAAATCACTGAACTAATATAAATAAAAAAAAATTAATATAAATAAAAAATATAAATATAAAATATAGTTGCAAGCAACGATGACAGGCCCAAGCACCCTGTGCCATCGCCACCCCGGGCGCACCGCACGACGTGTTTTATTCGAGTGTGTTAAGACCTCGAAAAAGCCATGGTCACTTGGTTGCACCACACAACCTGCACACGTCACACACTATACAGGGCTAATGTCAGTTTGGGCCCTAAATATTTGTTGAGTGCATTAGTGTGTGTGTGTGTATGTGTGTGTGTCTGTGTGTGCGTGCGCATGTGTGTGTTAACATTTGTGATGTTTATGTGTGTACAATAGGCCGAAGATGCTGGAAAATAAGCCTCACACTATGATGTTCCTGAACGTGATGTCTCAGAAGGTCTCACTGAATATAATGTCACTCAATATAATGCCACACAGAAAGTTATTAATCATTTTATAAATAATAAATGTTAAAATTATTAAATATAAATATAAATCACTGAACTAATAAGTGGAATGAAGTTAATTTCACTTTGACCTTCTTGTGCAATCTAATGAGTGTCAAAGTGACAACAGTTCAAATAGTATTAATTCTGCAAAGAACGACATGAAAGTGAGAATGAAACTGAGTCTGTGCATCAAGGCAAAATATGTCAAAGTGAGAGTATGACAGATGACAGGGAGATTATTTTGTTTAAGAAAGTTACAGGTTTTATAGTGCAGTGGGTTGCTCTTAAAACATTCAGCTGCAATAAACCAAACCCAACAATCTGGCAACCCTGAAACAGCGCACTGTATTTAAAATACATCTGATCTAAATTAATCAGGGCTTCCCCAGTTTGATGTGATTACACACACACACACACACACACACACACACACACACGCACACACACACACACACACACACACACACACACACACACACACACACACACACACACACACACACACACACACACACACAGTGATTACTTCCCAATCTGGCAACCCGTCTGTGCGCATTGGTGTACGTGATTGGCCCGTTAAACTCAACAGCTCAGCGCGTGCAGCCTTTAATTAGACAATTAATTGGAGTGATGTCATTATTATTATCATTATTATTATTGTCAGTTAATTAGAATTCGTTTGATAATTACAGAATAAAACCATAAATAAAACATGTAGAACACAACTGTATATAACATCTTAATAAAAGCCTGAAAGTTTTATTTTCCTGCACAGACTCAGAAGTTGTTTTCTCCTGCAGGTGAGACTGACCTGATATAAAAAAAACACACACACACACACACACACACACACACACCTTATGTTTCAGAGCTGTGCATGCAGGACACACACCTGAGGGCGAGCAGTCCGGACGGGGAGCCCAGAGAGAGAGAGAGAGAGAGAGAGAATGAGAGAGAGAGAGAGATACACAATAGAGAGAGAGAGAGAGACAGAAAGAGAGAGACAGAGAGAGGGAGAGAGAGACAGAGAGAGAGAGACAGAGGGAGAGAGAGAGGGAGAGAGACAGAAAGAGAGAGGGAGAGAGACAGAGAGAGAGAGAGAGAAAGAGAGAGAGACAGAGATAGAGAGAGAGACAGCTGGAGAGAGAGAGAGAGAGAGAGAGAGAGAGAGAGAGAGAGAGAGAGAGAGAGACAGAAAGAGAGACAGAGGGAGAGAGAGAGAGAGAGAGAGAGAGGGAGAGAGACAGAGAGATGGAGAGAGAGAGAGAGAGACAGAGAGCCGCAGTGCTGGAGCTGAGGACAGGCAATGACAACTCGGAGCTCTACTGATACACACACACACACACACACACACACACACACACAGTCTGAGAAACAGAACACACTCACACACAGCAGACCCCTTACACTCACCCCGGACTTCACTCAGGAGGAGGATGATGATGATGATGATGAAAGATGCTGAGGAAGAAAGATGAAATGCTCCTGTGCAAGTCCTCGAGTCCACCAAGTGTTTAGATAAAAAAATAAAAATGCTCAGGGTTGCCAGATTGGGGAGACTGTATGCTGTTAAACAATACAGCACTCACTCGCATACCTATAATGCGTGTGTGTGTGTGTATGTGTGTGAGAGAGGGACCTACATTTGCTTTATGGTTTCCTAATGTCCTTTTTATCCTGTGTGCACTCTGACCCGTCACAATCTGGTCTTGTCACCATACAGTGGAACCTTTCATTGCGAGTGACTCTGTCTGCAAGTGCTTTGCAAGATGAGCAAAAATGTTTAATAAATTTTAACTTATTAAACGAGCGAGGTCTTTATATACGAGTACTGTATTACACATGCGTTTGTCTGCCGAACGTGCAAAAAGGTCAGGACACACCAAAAGTGATTCAAGGCAGGAAAACCGGTTTAAATAATATAATGCCATTATTTACCCAGGAGAGTGTAGAAATTTCCTAGATAAAATTTTGGCTTGGGATCATGAAAATAAAGACTGCAGTAGCATATATACTAGATGTCATGTTAAAATTTCGCCCATGTTTTCTTGTTCTGCTTTCTTTTAAGGGTACACAAACTTTTGCACACATGGAGAGCATGAGCTCAAGACTGCATCTCTATAAAACAATGTGTATTTTTAAGGGCAAGGAGGAATAGATGCGAGGCGGCGGCACAAGTCAGCGCGCCCTTAGTGCCGGTCCAAGGCCCGGATAAAAGTCTGCTGTGACGACCCCAAATGTGAGGAGCGTAAAGAAGAGCAACGTCACCTCTGTTCACTCACCACAGCATGACCTGTATACTGCACTCACACAACACACACTTGTACTGTACGTGTGCATTTTCCAAACTGTACGGATTGAAGGTCATGGAAACTTGCTTACGCTAAAATCACGCTAGAACGCCTTTGCTCCAACAATTCATCCATCTCACGTGGGCGGGACCATCATTCAGATGCAGAACGAGCTGGCTGGTCCAGTAAGTCACATGAGTTTGCCATTAGCGACTTGGCAACGGCGGCTTACTCAATCAGATGAGATGTGTCGTGCTCACACAGCTCTTTTCCAGCTTAACCTGCGTTTGCAAACAGCTTACTTTATCCAAATTGCTCCTGACGCTGCTTTTGTTTTTACCCTCACAGGCTGAAGCAGGCAGTTTAACAGCGATAGTAATTGTGTTGAATAAATGGATTCTGTACATTTACAGTATTCTCTCACTGGAGGCTTCATGTACTTTAAGAGTGTAGTATCTCTGCCATGAGTGTGTTTCCGGCTCAGCGGGATCTGGAGTCTATCCCATGAGCATGAGTGTGAGGTGGGAACCCCAGAACACACACACACACACACACACACACACACACACTTATCCACACTTGGGGATGATTTCCTATTGTCGCTAATCCTAGAGGAAACCTCTAGCGCTCGGGTGACTGTATGAGTTTAGTCTCTGTGCTCGCTCTCCTCATGTCTGTCTCAGTTTCCTCTGGGACCTCAGGTTTCCTTCTGACTCCCAAAAACATGCCTGTAGGTGTCATCACGTCCGGTTAACACTGTCGTCACTAAAACAGAGAGAGAGACTTTGAGATAGTGTCTGTTCTCTGAAGATTATGATGCTCTTTCCCCTTTTAACGTTTTACTAAATGAAGGGAAAAATAATTGAATTCAATTCCTCTGTTTAACTTTTTTGCAGAAAAATCAGTTTCTGTTTTACACAAACACGGTGCGTCCTGCGTCTCACTGACTCATAATAATGGCATTATTTTTATTTATTTATTTGTTTGTGCATGGCAGCACGGTGGCGTAGTGGTTCGCACTGTCGTCTTGCACCTGCAGGGTCCAGGTTTAAATCCCACCTCAGAGATCTGTGTGTGTGTGTGTGTGCGTGTGTGTGTGTGTGTGTGTGTGTGTGTGCGTGTGTGTGTGTGTGTGTGTGTGCGTGCGTGTGCGTGTTCTCCTCGTGCTTGGTGGGTTTCCTCCCACAGTCCAAAAACATGCAGATTAGGCTAATTGGCATTCCCAATTTGCCTGTAATGTGTGTGAGAGAGTGTTAGTTCTGCATATCGTTTTCAGATGTCATGGCGCCCCCTGGTGGTTCTGTAGCCCTAAGCAAAACCTAAGCTGAATTAATGAGTGCATTAAATTAATGACTTATTTCTGTACTTTTTTTTCTCGGCTTTTTATGCTGAACTCTTGCAAGTTCCCTTCTATCCAACTCATAGAAGCAACTCTGCTCTGCTGAAATCATAAAAATGACTCTTAAGCATTCTTTAGTTTTGATTCTGAGGGAAATTCTTAAAGGTTCTTGGTTCCTTATCAAAATTAATTCCAAGTAAATCTCTTGTAAGAAGTTAGAAATCCAAACATATCTAAAGAAACCTTGAACCTTGAGACATAATTAGTTCTGATTTTAATAATAACAACAACAACAACAACAACAACAACAATAATAATAATAATAACAACAACAATAATAATAATAATAATAATTAACACGAACTTGAGCTTTTGTTTTTAGACTCACATAAACTGGTTAGTTTCTATTCTTTCTTCTAAATCTTCTAAAAGTTTTCTTTCTGCTTAAATTACAGGTTTTAGAGCCCAAGCCTGCTGATCGGTTTGAGAGTGTTCAGCGACATCTAGTGGCTAGTACATAAACACACACACACACACACACACACACACACACACACACACACACACTGTGATTCATCTCAAACTGTAGATGCTGAACTTTACAGAAAAGTATAAAACATCACCTGATTCATAAAGACAATAAACTTGTTTTCAGACTAAGATCGGTCTAAACCCACTGTTGTGGAGAGAAGGAGGGAGGTTCGGGTGTGTCACTTTTAAATAATACATAAATAATGTTCTAATCCAAGTGTTTGGTGAAGAGCTAGGTGTTTAGTTTTCAGTCAGGGGAAGTTTATGGGTGCCGTTTTCCATTTTCTGCCTTATGGGCACATGGGTCCATGGAGGGAGCAGAGCCATGGGGTGCATATCGTTCACAGCATGTTTAACAGATATGTCATCATGGATGGGAGTTCATCAGGTAAACTGAGCTGCACTGTATCTCCATGCCAGCACGACTTCCAGGCCGTTCCACATCCTGCAGATTTCCTCCACAACAGCTAACAACTTTTCTTTTTTTTTATCACAGGTTCAACCTCCTGGCATGGAGATACAGTGCAGCTCAGTTTACCTGATGAACTCCCATCCATGATGACATATCTGTTAAACATGCTGTGATCCAAAGAAAAACATGAGAGACTGAGGAACGGGAAGGAGAGGACGAGCTTCATGTCATCCACATAGTGAGGTCAGACCTTAACGGAGACGGAGTATAGACAGAGAACAGAAGAGAGCCTCTCATTAAATGAAATCTTGTGAGACACCAGTGGAGACACCGCATGGAGCAGATAAGGATCTCCTTCATGTCACCTGATGTGATAAGATGCTGATCTACGCCATGGCGTCTCACAGATTTCATGCTGCTGAGAAGTCGTGGAGGACGGGAACCGATTGCAGGTCTGTGGAAGGTGCTGCTTGGAGATCAGACTGGTTTAGATTTTGGAAAAAGTTCTGTGTGAGTTCTGGGAATGAAGGAAAAGTAGCTGTTATTTTGTCATTTGGATATATCAGCTTTTTAGAGAGGTTGGGACATAGAGGAAGGACCAGGCATGACACAGTGCCCCTGGAGAACGGTTCAACAGGAGCAGCCTGGTTGTACTACCCCACCCTTCTGACCAGTAACCCAGAGCCGTCACCACTACACGCAGACAACTGACTGTGTGGTCAAGGATTTCAGAAAGAAAGAAAGAGAAACATGCTTGTCTTATTAATTAAGAGATCACAAGTTTATCTCTTGGGTGAAGCCTAGAGTGCAGATAAGCCGTACTCATCCTCACATCAATCACAGTGACACTCATCAATCATGGGTATCTGTGACAATCCAAAGGCATGCGGTGAAGGCTGATGTTATATTCAAATGAAGGAAGTGTATGATGGCGTGTGTGAGCGTGTGTGTACTGTATGTGTTTGGGCCCTGTGATGGGTTGGGACCCTGTCCAGGTGGAAGGAGAAGAGATCCTGTGAGATTCTGTGGAAAGGTGGCAGGTGGTGAGGAAGATAATCTGCAGGATCGCTTTTGTGGAAAAACATGATAATGGAAGTGGAATGAGAAGGTGATTGTGAAGTGTAGGAAGTGGAGTAGACTGTGGAGGGTTCAGAAGTGAACAAAAAAAAAAAAGTCATCCAGCCTCTACATGAGAATTTTCACATTCAGAGCAGGCGGTTTCATTTTTGTGTTCATGGTCATACACTGTTATCACGTCCAAAGGTGCAGATCAGAGTGATATATAAGGGTGAACTTCACCTTCATGTATTATTCCCACGAGAAAATCTTACACACACACACACACACACACACACACACACACACACACACACACACACACACACACACACACACACACACTCCTTCATTCTCTTTAATGCTACATTCCAACCAGTGTTAGTCATTCTGGTTTAGAGATGATATCATCTTAGAAGTCACCATCTGTTAGTTTTGGATCTTGGCGGTGATTTGTCAGATTTCTGTTGGAAATCGAGCCGCTCGGGCCCTGCAGAGAGCGTAGTGACGCCATGAGGTGTGAGGAATGTATAAAGCTCAAAACACCTTTACATCTGAACAGGGCTAAAGTCCTAGTGATGATATGAGATGTGATCACTTCCCGATGAGATGTAGCTGTGACATGGGCAGTAAGTCACTCTTTCATGAGTAACTCCATTGAATGCTTTTCATGATATGAAACTGCATGTCCTATAGATTACCGCAAAAAAAAAAAAAAAACACTTCTGGTAAAAAGTACGACAATTCTGCATGTTTATATTTACTTGAATTTTTAATTCAAATTCGTGAATTTTATTTCAAACAAACCCTTTACTCACTCACTCATCACCTATAACGCTTTATCCTGTATTCAGCGTCGCAGAGGCTAGAAGCCTATCCCAGGAGACTTACGGCACGTGGCGGGGTACACCTAACCCAATCCATCGCAGGGCACGCACAAACACACACACAGACACACACACACAAACACATACACACACTCACATGCTCATTCACACACTATGGTCAATTTGGGGACACCAGCTAGTCTAATCTGCATGTCTTTGGATTGCGGGAGGAAACTGGAGCACTCTGAGGAACCCCCCCCCCCCCCCCCCCCCCCGAACTTCGACCCTGAAAATGCAAGACCACAGTGCGTTTTTTAATTTAATGCATTAGTATTGTGACGCAGAGAAATTTTCAGTTAGTTTATAAGCGTTTTGTTGTTTTGTTTTAAAAATACGGACACGACTAAATTAGGGAGAAAATCGGGGAAAAATCCAAAAAAAAAAAAATACGTTGTTTACGGTTGACGACCACAAGAGGGCGATAAAACTTCATAACGTTTCCTATATGTTTTATTTCTCCTTTCTTTTATTTAAATACAGCCATAAATAGTAATCAGTTATCACCAAACTTAACTTAGATAAAAAAATAAAAAATTATCACATGTAAATAAAATATATATCGGTTTCAAATAACCAGAAACGAGAATATGTTCTGAATCTGAAACCTTCCATAAACATCCAGAGGAGTAAAACATACTAAACTAATTTTTTTCTGAATAAAGTGCCTGTAGAACTTTGAGAAAAGTAGTTCTCATACCATCATGCACGATTCTAGGATCTGTAATATTATTAGTATTTTATTAATGAAGCGGTGTTGTTAATATTAAATTAAACGTTGTGTATGGATGTGTATTTATTTCCTAGAGTCATTGCAGCATTAAAATTTTCCCTAAACTTAAAAATATATATATTTTAGTTTATTTTACTAAATCTGCAAACGCCACGAAGCTTTATTTAAATAAATAAATAAATAAATAAATCTAAGAGGGCGTGGTTTGGAAGGGTGGGCGTGTCGTGTCGCAGAGTTGTACAGAATCCTCGAGCACGCGCTTCACTCTCTACAGGTGGGCGCGAGCGGTTAGTTGCGTGCGCCTCAGGGTGGTGTGATTAGCATTTTAGCTTCATCTCCTTCAGCGGTTTGTTTCAGTCCACTCGTGATTTATCTCCATTTTTCTGACGGTATATTTTACTTGGTATTTTAAGACTCAGTGGACGACGATGAGGTTTGCTGTCACATAGAGGAATATTACGCGAGTTGATTTTCTTTTTCTCTTACAATTTTTATTTTATTTGTGTTTTTGTGAGGAAAATAAATCCACCACACAGCAATCCTCACGCGGGAGCTCTCCTTCTGTAAACGCGCAAACTGTAAAATTCAGTTATGTCTTTATTCGGTAAAATCTTTCGTCTTCCGACTGACAAGAAGAAAGTGAAGCAGTACCAGCACGTCCATCGGAACGTGAACCCGGGGGATGTGTGGGAGATTGTGGGGGAGCTGGGCGATGGAGCTTTCGGCAAAGTTTATAAGGTGAGTTTGGTTTAAAGTTAACTAACATTAGTTATTTGGAGTTGAGGGAAATGTAATCTCACACACACACACACACACACTCTATCCAAACCAGTCTGACTGCATTCGTTCTGTCATGTCACAAAATATGATCGCAATGAGCGCGCGGTTTGGACAGAAATGTCATATCGCGATACTTTGTTTTTTACGATACTTTAGGTACAAATATCGCGATATGTCCCGTTTGAAAGTTAAGCTTTGTGTTTTAGTAGATTTCATAGTCATGACTTACTGAAATAATTTCTGCCAACTGCAGTTAGACTTTACAATAACTCTGCTCTGTGTCAGGAGAGGGATCTCCTCCTCTGACATCATCATAACTATACATTCTGTCTTAGTCATGTCCTTCATTCATAATTATTGGGATTAATTTAGTACTCTATCTGTCTATCTTACTTAGAATACAACGGAATCTCTATTTTTGCCTTAAGAAGTGGAATTTCAGCATATGAACGAACAAACTAATGGAATAAAAACCGAACTCTGACTATGTCTCACATACATCAGGAAGCTGTTCAAAACTAGTTCGCGTGAGAGGAAAAAGCCAGTCGAATCAAATTTTATAAATAATTTTTGTGGGTTTTTGTCCAAGATTTAGTGAAGACATCACCATGGGTCCCAAGAATGTTAGCCAGGACGGTAGCAAGAAGAAAAGGGAACCACTTTCTGTTTCACAAAAAAAAAGTAGCCGGTGCTAAGAGGAATCATAAATCAAGGTTAAGTGAGTTTTAATGTCTGTGTATTTTATATTTAACTTCATTTACATGTATTTTCTAAATGTTTTGGTTGTTTTTGCAAAAATCTGCATTTAAGTTATTTCTTATGGGAAACTGCGTTTCACAATATGAAATTTCACCTTAAGAACTCGCCTCCAGGACATATTAAATCTGTATGCAGAGGGTCCTGCTGTAATAACTTGTTTCTGATCTCAAATGGCTTTATAGCATCACAGCCTTTCCCACAGGTGTGAAATATATGTGCGGTGGTAGTCAGCAGAACAGGCCAGCATTACCTGCAGCGTAAAAGTGCTCTGCCTCGTACATCTAACAATAAACACATTAAGTAAGAAAATTAAGATCTAAACACTCTCTAATGTACAAACATGGTGCACGTATCCCTTAATATCCATGGCATTTTTTATATAAACATTGTGTATTAAAAAGGCGTCCGGATTGTGTAATATGGGTCTTTTTTTTTTTTTTTTTTTTTTTTTTTCAAAGCAACCTAGGCAATATGATCTATTTAATTTTATTTCATATTATCCAACTATACAAACATGCCTGAGCAAAAAATACAAAAATGGTCACATAGTGAAGATCACGTGTTTAAGGATGTCTTGCGTTGTTTCTGTGACCAAAAAAAATAAATAACATGGGCATTTTGTGAGTTCTACATTTTTGTGATGTCATTCCCATATTCCAGTAGCAGTAAAATGTACATGTTTTAAAAGTCATGATAACTTTGGTTCTACAGGACGCATCAGAAAACCCAAATGCAAAGTGTGATGTCTGCCCATGTATACTCTGTGTTGGGGAAAAACTGTTTGGGACAGAACAGCTGACTCAACGATCACTAGCAGTCGGACCTGATAACCTGATGTAGTTACCGGAGCTTGGTTAATAGGGCTGCAACTAACGATTATTTTGATAATCGGTTAGTTGGACGATTATTTTTTTTTCGATTAATCAGATAGTAACTAAATGCTTCTTTAATTTGATGTTTTGCTTATAACTATATAAAACCATAAATCAGGTTATTAGTTATGTATAAAACTAAACTTTAAAAAATGCAAAAGCCACATATAGAGTTTAATGATCTTTAATTTTGACATTTTAAACCTTAAATTAAAGACACAGTTTGTTTTTGAACAGTAAAACTCCTCTAAATATCCAAAATATAAATAAATAAATAAACAAAACAATTAATATACTCCTATTATATTGGATGGCATCTGTTATAGTGGCTGCTTGTTGTGGAGTGCATGGGGGATTTATTTTTTGAATGAACTCACTTATGCTGACCTGTCTCTTTCAAAAAAATAAAATAAATAACTATGCAAAATACAGCATTTTAACAATAATTGCAGATATTGCCAGCTGATGGTGAAGGAACAGCCAATCAGAAGTAGTGTGTGGAAGTCTGTGACTGGCTGATTTTGTGGCAGTTTTGTAACACTGGACAAAGTTGAGTCGAGCGCGCACAGAAAATAAATGTTGCTTGCGCGTGAAGGCAGAGTTGAGCGTGCCCAGAATCGAGAAGTTGTGCGTGCGCGGAGAACATGTTGAGCGAGCAGGGGGAGACATTGCACGCGCAGAATCGAGCTGTTGAGCGCGCAGACACTGCACGCGCATAGAATGCTTTGTCTGCTCTCAAAATGTCGAACCGCTTGCTAAGAATTGTGGCGGGAATATAACGCCATAGGCGCGCGCTTTTTCATTATCGATTTTATCGATTAATTGTTGCAGCCCTATTGGTTAACAACACTTAGTTAACACCTGGTGATCAGACTTGTCTCCCTCCCTGCGGTATGACATCTCAGAGCACACCTGAACAGATGTAATGCCACAGATTGTTTTTGTTTTTGTCATACTCGTTATACCCGTCCTGCTAGCTGCACCCTAGTCTGCATCGCAGTTCAGACGTGTGAGAGAACCGGCTTGACGTTGTATGCTTGGGTGGAGGAGCGGTGGTGAGACATGATGTCAGGTGGTTGTTTAGATTTTCTTTCAGTTCTCACTCGTCACTCGTTTGTCCTGCATGACATGCTGGTTCGCTAAGCAGTAATGAAATAATGGAAACATTCCACTAACATGGACAATCCTAGAATTTGTCTTTCTGCTTAGCCAAGTTATGAATAAACCTTTCGGAATGGAAACAAGCTAACTATCAAGCTAAATTGCAGAACTTATCCAATTAATTTCTCTAACAAAATAAAAAAAATATTACATTTAACAGTCTAGCTAATTTACTTAGCTAATTCATGAAATCTAACTAATTAATTTACAAAACTAAAATGTAGAATAATTTGTTAGAATTAATTTTTAAGTTGTTGACTTGTTTTTGATGTAAGAGTTAAGAGTCCTCATCCTGAATGCAAAAACTAAAAGCAAAAACTCCCACTCATTAGTAAAAAAAAAAGCAAAACAAACAAAAACCTTTCTGCACTGTTTAATGTTAATCCGTGTCACAAACGTGTATCACTGCAATACATAACCTCCATGTTTTTCGGCTCAAGTGTTTCAGAGCTAAAGATAAGAATGTCTGGATTATGCTTGGGGGGAACAAAAACAAAATAAAAAACATCTGGGGTTGTCACATTCTGATTTCGAGTTATGAGAAACGCCACTCTCATGGGGATTAGGTTTACCTGAGTAAATTGCAAGCCTTCCAAAATAGTATTTAAGTACAGTAATGAAGTACAGTTGCTAGTGTTTATTGCCCCCAGGTGTTGGATCAGTATCATTCATCGGATGCGGAGTAGATTTAGCAGGAAGTGTTTTCTGGTAGGACACTCAGACCTGTTTAACCAGACTGTAATTGCTGCTTCAGAAATTCCTGGACTTATCACAAATAGATTAAAATCTCTACGATCTTCCTATTCTGTTCCTGAGGTTCCTTACTCAGTTTTAGCAGCACACCTTGACGTGAGCATGTGAGTGGTACGTGTGATGGTACGCGTGTTTGTTTGGTGCACATACCGCCACAATCTCATGCTCATGCAACAATATGTTTGGTTCGTTGCACACTATGATGTGTTTAGCTTTCACCACATGTTGTATGCGAAACGTTTTTTTGTTGCTCTGATGGTCATTGGATGAAAATGATAGAGAATAAAGTGACACTTATAAATAAGATGCAGCGTGTCTAAAAGTTCAAAACTGAGCTTTCTTTCCAATTCCATAACAAAGCCGTAACTTGGCAACTGATTTAGCTTAAGTTCAGTGAAGCAGCCTCCTAAGTATTGGTGAAGTGCACACCGGAACAGTGCTCCCCACCCTTTTTTACTGCGGTTTAAATCTCGAGCACTTGTTCATGGATCTCATCATGAGTACACTGTATGTCATATGCGAGATCCAATGAAAACAAATGGAACGGTGAAATGTCAAGGTGTTGTTTGATGCACAACTTCTGCATTGAGTAACATACAAGACAACATTCCATCTTCGGAGCTTCCTGTAGCCTCTCAGCAGTACACATGCTGGCTGATATTAACTAGGTAAAAAAAAAAAAAACAGCAAAGAATCATTAAATGTTTTTCCATTCGCTAAAATGGTAAAAAACAATCCACAGGAAATGAAAGCTTGCGCATAGGCTAGCCTGTTAGCTGCGTATGACCTCTGCCTGCACTGCAGCTTTTCTTCAGAGACTAGGTTTTTATTTGATCAGCACATCACAGTAAATCATATCATTCAAACACAAATCCATTGTGTTCCTTCTTCTCTTAATGCTGGATTTACAGTGAACTGCACTGGGCAAAGAGATGCAGATAAAATAAAGGCAGTGACTTTCATCTTTTTTTTTTTATCTCAAACTTGGCCGGTTTGGCACTGATATTCTTGAGTTTTACAAAATTGTATTCTTGAATGTATTATTATTATTATTATTTTTCATGTACCGCAAACTTGCTGAACTGTGACTTGTACTGTACATACCATCACACCTCTACAAAATAAATGCTGTTAAATTCGATGAACAGTGGCAAAGTGTGTCTGAATTCAGTTATGGTACATTTCAGTAGTGTTTTGGTAACCTGTACTAACATAGTTGGTTAGACAAATTGGACTACTTGATAGAAATTACAGTTTTTTACTAGGATAATTTTCATAACCAAATATGCTCATTTTCCTTTGTGTTAAGTAGCAAAAAACTAAGTCCTGATAAAAAACACAAAGTAAGCTAGAGCCTGCAGGAAGCAGACTTGAACATATAATTATATCACAATATATAAACTCATGACACATGTCACATGTCAACTTAAACAGTCTTGACCAATTTATTTATTAACTATGAAACTTTTGAGTCTGCTGAAACTTTTCTCTAATATCTACAAGATAAAAAGATGCAAAAAAGGTTCTAGGCTTCTATTTATTTTCATATTGAAAAAATTGAATTGAAAATAGAAAAGGATCTCATAAGGATAATATCTCAGAAATATCTCGGTGACTATCGAAAACGTGACACTATCGATATTCTACATCATATGCTGAGTTTGCATGCTAAATGTGTCTGTCATAGGAAACGCCTAAGTAAAAGTGTGACCCTGATATCTAAATATATGATGTATATTTCACACAGGTTTGTTAAAGCAGGATAAACTAATTATGATGATCAAGTTTTAAGTGGTTCACATTTACCACTGAGGTCAGAGAAGTATGCGTTAAAAATAAGCATGCTCATGACACCCGTTTAGCTCAGCCCTGCAGAAAACAAACTGGCTTTGTGTTAAAGACCAGTATGGAATCCAGCTATGTTTGTACACCCAAGAGGTGTGACTTGTTAGAGTCATGTCTAACTCGGGTGTAAACATTTTAAACAATAAGGTGAGAAGGTAACACACACAGAGTAGCTAAATTATCTGCAAAAATTTCGAACCAGTAATGCTAGTTTGTACGAGTACATGATGTAGCAAAAATACACAAACACACTTACATTGTCTAATCTCTCTCCTTTTTTAAGGTATCTGTGTTTCTCTCTTTCGTTACTGGAGGCTAAAAATCTTTAAAATGCTTCAGGAGAAGAAACTCAGCTAAAATCTTTTCTCCTAATAATACAAATTGCTGTGTTGGGGAAGTGTGTGTGTGTGTGTGTGTGTGTGTGTGTGTGTGTGTGTATGTATACGAGTGTATATATGAGTGTGTGCGTGTATGAGTAGACTGTTAAAAGGACCGTACACTCAGCTGTAAAGGGTGACAGAAGGAGCCGGGTAATCGGTGCTCCACAGCTGTGTTGGTCAAAGGTGATAAGACATTACATTGCGGGTGTGAAGGCTAAAACTGTGACACGCAACTACAACCGTCTTCTCCTTTACGTTCTTTAAAAAATTTTTGTTTGATTGTATTGCGAAATCTGGGGCTTAACTTCAACCAAGAGGTTTATTATGTTAATATAAATAGCGCTTGACTGTGGTCTTTTAAATAACACAAAAGTACAACTTCTAATGACATGAAAAAAAAAGTGAATAAAACGTAAGAGTACTTAAAATCTAACTGGATGATCAAATTTTTGTGGTTAATATGCAGGATTTAAGATGATGACACAACTGCAAGAATACCACAGAGAATTATTAAGATAGACATTCATGTTATTGAGTCTTCAGCTTCTGAACCCAAGATATTTAGGAGCTGAAATTTAAGTCATGACATAATCAGGTGTAAACGAGTGTATAGTTCATTTAGCAGTCTGAGTGCTCTCGTTATGCAATGCACCCCTTCTGTACGATCATGCATGCTCCTGTACCCTCATCCTTGGCAGGGTGAAGCAGCAGAGGCTTGAGCTTGTCACAGGATTGTTTTTTTTTTTTTTTTTTGTGGGTGCCTATGCGAATAGATGCAAAATAAAAATATTGGGTGCAGTTGCCACTATTTCATCACCATCTGGAGGCCTGAACTAGGAAATATTTAATGTAGGATGAACTTCATGGTGTACTTTTAGTGATAAAGAAAAACTAATTTAAGTTACAACAAGTATTTATTGTTTCATTTTAGTGGGAGGCATTTTCATTAAAACACACAAACAGCAGCAGCCGTCTTTTTTCTGTTCATATTTTATCGAAATACTATACAGTGTGATGATGTTTTTGCAAAAAGATCATGAGTGCTCCGAATTTAATTCAGTTTGGTGGTTTCGGAAAACTCAATCATGAGTTTGCACAGTAGATTCATAGGTCTTCAATATACTGTATCTTTAAAATGACTAACGTGTCTATACACGCACCAGCTCAAACAGCAGCATGCTGTTGTATTATTAACTCCTTGCTGGGATTACATTTAACTTGTTTTCGTGTTTTTTAAGTAGATTTTACATTTAAATATTTGAGGTTTAATTATTTTCTTAAAATATTTGATTTTTGAATATTTGTGAAGCAAATGTGTGCGCAGGATTTCTTCAGACATTTTCACTGTAGAAATTTTATTTGCCTTTACTTGCCATGCATTTTTTTTATTTGCAGAGGTTTTTGGTCAAGTTGTACAGCCTCTCTGTGCTCATTGGTCAGGGGGGTACTTGAAATTTTTTTTTGTGTGTGCGCAGCCAATCAGAAACGGACTTGGACATTGGTGTGTAATTAGTGGATCAAGAAGTGTACAGTATTTAAACAAAAGCCACACTTCTACATGTCTTGTGGGTATTAGAAAGTATTTTAAGTCAGTTTCATCAAAAGATGTAAACCGTCATCGTCCGTAAAAACCACCATTTAATCTGTAACTCTGAAACAGGATTGTCATTACTGTAAAAGTGTGTTGTCTTTTTCTAATACTTTACCACACCTATAAACTCAATCAGTTGCCATATTACTGCTCAAAACAAATGTTAGCGCTTCACATGCTGTTTTCTGTTTGGGCTGAAAAAAATAATAATAAAAAATTCACAACCTGGTGTGTTATCTGTGGTGTTGATCAGTGTATAGCCAGCAGAATGACGCTAGTGTGTTGTGGTTGCAGGTTGTGTACCATACAGGAAGTTTGTCAGCTCTCAGGGGAAGCGGATAAACCCCGTTTCAGTAGTCCGAGCTGAAACAGAAGAATTGTGTCATGGTTGTTCATCTGTGACTAAAGTTTGTTGTCCAGATTTACTATTACTTGTGTTGTGTAAAGCAGAAGAATCATGACGCAGTTCTATATTTCAGCTCTCAATACTGAAATGGTGGTTATAACGTTCTTTTCTTTTAAACCCCAGCTAACCAAGACACTAAAAATTACAAAGCCTCAAACAAAATGGAGTTGAGACCATTCCACGTTACTGTCTAGTAAATGTTTAAAAGTAATTTAGGAGTCAACAGCGTGCGGTCTATCAGCTCACTGGTCCATCTAAACCCACCAACAGTGTTCGTGATGGTATCATTACCCCAGGGATGTCTATAGAAATGCACCTATACTACTTTTTTTCAAAGTACAGGTACTTCCATTTGAGTACTAGGCCGTCTACCAGGTGTTTTCCCGAGGTTGAATGTGAACAGAACTATTATGGGATGTCCCATGTCTTAAGCACACCTTCAAACATACCCACGACTTTGTTAAATCCTGTGCAGTTAACCTGATGAGAGACACTGCTAGTCCAAACCTCAGCGATGAAGCTAAGGGCTGAGATGTCCTGCAACAGGCTACAAATATGTGCTCCATAAACTCAAACATCTTTAGCACTAGAGACTGGAATCACCCGTATCGCGGTACGATATCATCGTGATACCCAGGTGCTGATTTGATATGTATTGCCATCCTGTATGCATCACGTTTTTTTTTTTTTTTTTTTTTTTTTTTTAAATAAATATCCCGATTTGAAACCCCCTGAATGACTATAGGTGACCAGCGATATTCAACATCCTCAAATGCAAACATAAATCAATAAAATGTATTTGAAAAATTCCATTTTAGAGTCAGTGTTTGAGAGAGATGAATAGTCATACAAAAGATGTGTAATATGTAACAATCAATTCCCCCCCACAGATTCCTATTTAGGAGTATACTTTTTTTTTCTTTTTCTCTCTCTTTTCAGTACAAGAAATAGTATTTTATTACATGCAACAGCGCTTACTGGGAAAGCCATATACTGTTACATATTTGATCATATTTGACATATTGAATATTTGAACATATTTGATTTCTAATTAATAGAAAATACATTTATTGGGTAGAAACCTTTACCTGTAGGATTATAAACGGTGACATTTTACTGCCTCCAAAGTCTTAAAACTCGACAGTAAGCATGTGGGTTGAGTGGCTGTGAGCACTTGGGTACGCAGGAGTTTTAATGCACGTGATTTTCAACTAATTGGCGCAGATCGGAAGCTTTTAAGACATGGGATTTTTGATAATGTAACACCATAAAAATGTGTTTCTCTGAAGCTTTTGTGCTCAGTACAGAATTGTTTATATCTGAGGCTGATTGCTCTGATCATTAGTCACGGCCAATCAAACTGAAAACCATCCGATTCTGCTCACTGTTCGATCGACCGGTTCATCTCTATTATGCATATAAAGATTATATTTAAAAGAAATTGATTTTGGAATCAGTGTGGCGATATGTGAATCACCCATACTGTGATTCATAACTGAATCGATCCGGCCCCTCCCGTGTTTAGTGTTTATGTACATTTTCTCACACATGCTGAAGTTTATAACTCTACTGCTCAATTGGAATCCGTTGTAATAAATTGTATTTCACTTTCAGTTTAGTCACAGAACGCATAGTAGTGAGAGCAAGTTAGAGATTCAAGTTAAACTTCCTGTTACTTACTGACATTAACTTTGAGGGGAGAAAAACGCTGTTCACCTTCATGGTGCTTTTTTTCCCCCCCACTTCATCCTCTTGTCATTGTAGCTCAAATGAACATGTATCAAAAATGACAAAGTTTGTATATTGAATGATCTAAGAGCTGATGGACCATCAGCTTGTATTTGTGCAGTTTAATGTATTGTGACTGATCGCTTCACAATTCTGTGTTATCTGACCACAAAGACAATCATCTGTTTATTATAATGAGCTTTTTCCTGCTGTGAATCTCTTTAAAAAATCTTCCAACAAATACCTTTTTAACTAAAGAGTTTATAACTCTGCTGTATTTAAACAGGGGCTTGACCTTGTTCCTCTGCTGTGTGTTGTCTATCTCTGATGTTTGATCTAGGAGTACTTCCTGTTTTGTTTTTCTTTCCTTCTTTCTCTTTTTTAAACACAGGGAGAGGCTTCTGTGTTTGTACAGATGTTTTCCCTTCGGATCTGCTGTTTAGTCTGATGCTCATCTACAACTTGAACCACACTAATAAAAAAAAATAAAAAGATCTCCTGAAGGTTTTAAGTCATGTTTGTCTCCTGTACTGTATTTGTTGCCATTCCCATATTAATAATTAAACAGTTTTAAACATGTAAACAATTAATGTAATTGATTGTAGTTTAAAAATTCATCATTCATGTTTGTTACATGAATGTTTGAAGAGCTTCTTGTATGTAGTAATAACTATAAATAACAAAAAAAGTCTATTTTGCCAACATGAATGTTCGAACTTTATCAAAAAAAAAAAAGCTCTAGTCGTTTTTTGAAATAAATATATATTTTTAAATGTTTATTTTATGCTAGTAAATTTTTTTTTTTTTTTTTTAGCAGCATTTAGTAGTATTCATCAGATTATATATATTTTTAAAAACATTCCTAGGGAAGTACATTTATGTTTGTCTTCAGATTTTGTTTTATATTTCCATCTTTAAGATTTTTCTTTCACCCTGAATTAGCTTTATTAGCGCTTTGACCCAGAATTTAACAGTGCTTTAAGAGTTTCCCCTTCCTGTTAAACACTGGGTAAGCAATTTTTATCTGCAATATGGAAACTTTAAAATGCTCAGACAAGTGAAGGTAAAAGGACCTCTCCCAGCTCAGTGCAAACGGAAATGAGCTTCATGTTGGGGGCGAATTTCACAAGCCTCACTTCCTCCCACTTTCTCCAGCATAAGTGACTAGCTGGAGGGTGTGGCGTTCACACTCAGCACTATGATCGTCATGTGGACACGAGGTGCAAATGAGGGGTTTCTGAATTATTTTCTCAAGTTTTATAAATTTACACACCATGTGTGTGTGTTTTCAGAAATAGAGGAACAGTCACTTGGACTTTCATGAAGTGAACTTGTGACTTGTGACTCCACCTTAATCTTAAGATTTTATTTTGATAAAAAAAAAAAAAACTTCAGCTGGGCAGTATAACAAAAACTATATATTAAATCACATGAGCACATTTGTATGGTACATAAACTTCACAATATGTAGGTCCACTGTTGTTCTAAAAAATAACTTAATAATAATTCATTAAAAAAAAAAAAAAATTCTCAGATTTTGAAAAAAAAAACTGTAGTGTTATGAAAAATAATTCCAAGATAAACTGATTTTATATTTTTATCTAATTATAAAACGGTAATTATTTAAAAAAAAAAACTGAGTTACTTGTATGTCAAGTAGATTTTTAAGGTTAATGTCCGTGACTTGGCAACCCATTCTGTTTCAGACACCTGCAAGTGAGCTGGCTTTTATTCTGAGATAAACATGTGCTGCTTCTTATCTTTTCTCTCTCTCTTTTTTAATCAGTCCTTGTTTCCTGGTTTTGTGCTTTTTCTTCATCACCTCATCCAAAGATAAGATGCAAGAAAAGATGGAACGTTTATTTGTTAAAATAAGATAACTTGAATGAGATTAAAGACTGGATTGAAGAGAGAGAAACAGAGAAAAAAGGTCATGACCTCCACATTGTCATTTAGAGCACATTTAGTTTAAAGATGTTTGTCATGCAGTGTATTAAAGTAAAGAATTTATAAAGAAAACGCAAGCTGCCTCAGATTATCCATCGTAGATGTTTAGCGTGTGACACTCTTGTAATTGTCGAAACAGTGTCTCTCAACCCTATCGTAGTTGTTTTGTGTGCAAACAGAGCTCCGGTGACAATTATTCTTTTTGCTACGGTTATATGGGAGTCATCTGAAAATTTAGCTTTTATCATTTAGTGTCATAGGGTGGCGTCACCCACTCAAGGGAAAGTGCTATCCACCATCTTTAACATACATGAGCTGACACACACACACACACGCATGATTGCCTGGTGATTAACAGGAAATAGAGTCCCACCAAGTTTTTTTTTTTCATGAGTCTCATCTTCTAATGTAGGTTTATACTGTCAGGCCTGTCAGATCTCTCCGCTGCACTCTCCCTTTCTACCAACACTACGATGGAACTGAGTCTGAAGGAAACGCACTGATTTCCTGATCATACACAGGTCACCTTGAAGTCACAACATCACAACTTTTTTTTTTTTTTTTTTTGGATTTTTCCCCGATTTTCTCCCTAATTTAGTCGTGTCCAATTCCTCCCCGTCACTAGGGGGCTCCCACATTAAGGCTACTACTACCACTCAGCCGGGAGGGCCGAAGACTATCACGTGTTTCCTCCGAACCACGTGACGCCAGCCGACCGCATCTTTTCGAACTGCTCGCTCGCGCACCATTGGGGGCGGCGTAACACACTCGGAGGACAGCGCTATCCGCTCCCTCCGTTGCGCGAGCTCATAGACGCCCCTGACTGGCTGTAGAGCCGTGATTAATGTGGGAGCACTAAGTACCTCTCATCCCTCCCCTCTGAGAGAGCTCGGCCAATCAGCTCTCTCTAGACCTCCGGCTGCGAGAGGTTACAGCGAATCCCACCCGGGATTTGAACTAGCGATCTCCTGATGATAGGGCGAGCGCTTTAACCACTGCGCCACTCGGAGGCCCACAACATCACAACTTTTGCATCGTCTACGGAAAATTCGCATTTTGCTTTAAACAGTCATTTTGTGTGCGGAACTCCGTGGGTGTGGTTTGACACGAAGTTGGCGTGTCTGAGTTCCTCTTTACTGTTTTTGTTGCTGAAGCAGAAAAAGTTAATTGAGGAAAAAGACACAATGTATTTATACAGTTGGATAAAAGTACAACGTGTCATTGTGTAAATCCATGATTAAGTGACTCTAGGTTTGTTAAAACTGTTTCAGGAGGTCCATTGTCCAGGTTTTATGTTTGAAAAGTGGAACAAACTTGAAATCCCGGAACTGTGAAAGTGTCAGTGTGACGGATTGATTACAGCTCTGTGAAGAACATGACAGAGTTATTACACCCCATGCTAAACGTGTAACATTAGGGATGTGCAGCCCGATAGAATATTATTGCGATACTTCGTGCTGAGTTGATTTTGTGTTGCGATTCTCTCAATATGACGAATTTTATAAATATCCTGATTTGATATAATTTTTTTCTGTTAGATTTTGTTACAACTCTAAACTGTTCACACACATTGGAAGGCAGCACAACATCCAGTGTAGTAGGAGGAAATTATTTGCGGAGTTTGTTTAGAGTGCACCACCAGTAGGATTATAAAGGAACTGCAACCTTTTACCCCCACATTCTGATGATGTGTTTGATTTGACGACAGCACTGATCTGATCTGAGAGGGAAAAACATTTCTTAAATCCTGTAACAGACAAAAGATTGAACTTATTTGGAAATATTTACATCATGTCTTTATATACTGTATATAACGTACACAGCCCACAGTCACTGCTCCAGCTTGATATCACATTTTAGATTCAGATGCTGGTGGTCACACCAGCACATCAAACACAGAGGTTTAAATTAGCGGTGGTACTGATCAATTCACTTAAAAAATAAGAAATTGTTAATCTGGAAATGGGGGGAAAAAAGGAAATGATAATGCATTGGTGTCAGTATCATTATCTTCTGATGCTTGAGGTTATTGGTACTGGTTCTGTTTATATGATGCCTTTCTAACTTTATATGGCACTGGACATGACAAAATAAATAAGTAAACAGGAACATATAAGTAGAAAAAACAAAGGGAAAGGTTTTAGGGACATGTGCCATTTATTATTATTTATTTTTTCGGTATTGATTTCCACTCTGCCCTAGTTACAGACTGCACCATGGTCAAGCAGGTGATCTTTGAGTCATAAAGAGAAGTTGATGAGGGCTTGTTGCGTTGTCTTTGTCATCATGACACCGGTGTGTAGTGACATCACCAGCATGTTCTGGCACATCCAGTGAATTTGTGTCATGGTGTGATGATCAGAAGCTGAGATGCACATCTTCAGCGTCACACACTGCCTCTGTGATCAATTAAACATGTCCCGCTGAGACATTAACTCTCGTGGAATTGTGCTGATATTAAAGCAGATGATTACATTTTTTTTTTTCCCTTGTCAGGCCCGGAACAGAGACACGGGCATCCTGGCTGCTGCCAAAGTGATCGAGACCAAGAGCGAGGAGGAACTGGAGGATTACATAGTAGAGATCGACATCTTGGCCACGTGCAACCATCACTACATCGTCAAACTGCTCGACGCATTCTACTATGATCAGAAGCTATGGGTGAGATTCAACATGGTCTTATTCCACAGTTTAACTTTCGAGTATGATGCTACGAGTTCTCTCTTATAAAAATACTCTTTCCACCGGAATAAAACTTGTTGATGTGTAAATCACCATAAGACTGAATGATTGACAGTCGGATAGGTGTTTTAACTTTTCAGATTATAACTGATAACCCTGAAAGCTCCACCCCCTTCCCTCCAACTTACACTATACATCTTTTCTACAAAGTTTCCACTTTCCCTGATACCCATAACAAATATCTGATACTGCAGACTCCTTCCATAAATGTTATGTAAACACCTTGCAGCTGAGCTGTTACTATAGAAGCGCATATTTATGTTTTTAAATCCTTTCCAAATTATTACAACATTCAAAAGAGTGTTGCATTACGTGACCAGGTTTAACATGTGTGATGTTATGCTAGAAAACAATTCAGGGGGGTCCGAGTGGCGCAGTGGTAAAGTGCTCGCCCTATCATCCGGGATGTTGTAATCTCTCGCAGCCGGAGGTCTAGAGAGAGCTGATTGGCTGAGCTCTCTCAGAGGGGAGGGATGAGAGGTACTTGGTGCTCCCACATTAATCACGCCTCTACAGCCAATTAGGGGCGTCTGTGAGCTCACGCGAGCGGAACGAGTGGATAGCGCTGTCCTCCGAGTGTGTTACCCTGCGTTCACACCAAACGCGGTGAGAGCGTCAAAACGGCCGGAAGTCATTCATTTTCAATGGGAGCCGGCGGCGAAGGGAGTTGAAATCAGCCCAACTTTATGGTAATGGGCTATGACGCGGTTGAGCGGCAACCAATAAAAAAGTAGAGGTTCTCCGCTTGAGCGGATTCCGCGGAACGCAGTCCTGTAAACTTTTGTTCCGGCGACATTAGTTCCCAAGAAGTTAATTATTGTGGTAGCGGGTTTTCTGGTTATTTATGACACGTCTCTGATTGTGTACAGGGACATTTAATTTAAAAAAAATGATGCGTGGCCAAATGTGTGTGAAATTGTTGGTGTTTAAATATAATATGAAATATAATATAATAATAAAAAAATATTAAATTAGACTAGCAATTCACAATGAACAGAAGCCACACCATACAAATGCCTTATAATTTGTTTATTTCTACAATACAGTTCTTTCTATCAATTAATTTCTTGTTTTCGGTTGCTCACGCTCTCGCCGCGTTCGGTGTAACGCTCTCGCCGCGTTCGGTGTAACGCTCTCGCCGCGTTCGGTGTAACGCTCTCGCCGCGTTCGGTGTAACAGCTGGCATCACGTGGTTCGGAGGAAACACGTGATAGTCTTCGGCCCTCCCGACTGAGTGGTAGTAGTAGCCTTAATGTGGGTGGAGCCCCCTAGTGACGGGGAGGAATTGGACACGACTAAATTAGGAAGAAAATCTGGGAAAAATCCTCCCCCCCAAAAAAAAAACACTAATTCTAACAGAAATCTCTGATACTGAAAGATGAGGTTTCAGTGTTGTTTTTATTTATTTATTTATTTATTTATTTTGTGGTGTGTGTAGTCATTTATGGCTCATATATAAACAGCTGTGTGTGTGCTTATAGCTGTAGTATGTTTGATGGTTCTGCTTATAGTGTGTGAAATGCGGAGAGGGAACTCCTGAACACACTCACTGCATGCGCTTCAGCTTCTCATTTTTAGTTCCTAAAATAGGCTTGACTTTAAATGTTTTTATTTGAATCTCAGTATATTTATTAATTTGTTTGTTTACATAGCAAATTATACGTTTTTATATACGAATGGCATTCAAGTCAAAACAGGGCATTTCACTAGTGCTGGGTACCATTAAGGTAGAAACTTTTCTCAGTTTGAGACTGCTTGTCTAATTCACGTCAAACACTGGCCTCCCAGGAACTCCCTTAAGAGGCCAGACCTTGTAGAAATGTCTTAGAGCGAGGTCAGGACTGTACTGAGGATGTGGCAATAACTCCCAGCCGAGTTCCTGTAATGTGCATGTGGTGTTGGTGAATGAGTGGGTGTACAGTTCACACAGACAGATGCGTCTCCTCCCGAAAAATTATGACGTCAGTTTGTCATGGATCAAGTGCATCACTCACTTTAAAGGAGTGACTGCATTGGGCTCCGAGCCAACCTTGACCGGGATCGTCATTCACAGATGTCCAGCCTTCTTTAAAACGTTTGCACCATTTGCATGTTTTATTGCAACTAAGAGTCTCATCATCGTACTATATTTTAAGTCTTCTGTAAATGTCAATCGCTTTTACGCCTTCATTCTGCACAAGTCCTGGTTTGAATTGAACGCCCCAATTTATTGAGTTATCCGTTTAACCGATAAATGCATGTCTGTTGTAAGAGAGAGAAAAAGTAGTTCAATGACAGTTTTACTGGAGCGTCATCATAAATAAATATATCCCTTACAGTACAGTGATATTTTTGTTATCTCTAAACCCTGTTTGCCTCAAGGGTTTAGGCTCTTCTGTAATGTTTGACATTTTAACGGTGATAAACACAGCACGTCTCAGTAAAGCGTGGCTGGAATTCCAGAGGAAATGAAAAGAGGTAAATTTCTCTCCCTCCATCTCTCTTTCTGTCTGTGTGGACAAAGTGAAGACAGACCTGTTTAGTTCAGCTCATCACCGACTCATTAAAACTGTATTTACTCGTTTACACCTCAGACAGGAGTGTGAGGCTAATGATGGTGGTGATGAAGGTACGAGATCAGATGATGTTAAATGAGTAGCGTTAATGTAAGCATCATGCTACTATAGTGTAGATAATCCTTTAATTATTAAAAAGAAACACATTTAAAGTTTATTAGTATTAGAGGGATTATAATTATTTAAGTTTAATCTAAATCTAAGATATGATGGCTTATAAACCAGTCTGTCTTATTTCCTCATTATGTCTGCTGGTTTTATGTAGTTCAGTGTTTAATTTTTTTTTTCTCGCACTAGCTTTGTTTATCATGCACACCGGAAATTAATAATTTCCTCCAGGTTTCAACTGCGAGTTAATTAGGAAATTCTTTTTTAAAGATTATTATTTTTATTCACGCTATTTATAGCAGAAATGTTTCATTTTTAGTTAGTATGGGTTTTATCATCTATCTATTTATTTATTTATTTGTTTATTTTAATCCAGGGATAGATACTATATGTTTTAGGTTTTATTATACGCTACACACACACACACACACACACACACACACACACACACACACACACACACACACACACACACAATAAAAACTTAGCTGCTGGAACAGTCCCTGAGCTTCCACATAAAAAGCATGTGTGTCTGGATGTGGAGCCAAAGGAGAATGAGAACGAACACGCGCACACGCACGCACATGCGCACTCACACACACACACAGCTGAGTGGTTGTATAAAAATCCACATGTTTTTTAGATAACTTTAATGATGGTGTTTGTATAGACACCACTTCAGCTGCATTTCTACGCGTTTATGTTCCTCCTGCACCTCTTCTGGAAAATATTTAGAACCCGCAAACATCCTCAGGGTGCTAAAATGTGTTATATTTTTAAATAATAATAAAATAATTGAAAATAATGAAAATTTTAATCTGTTAAGTTGCTGTGTCGATGCGCGATTTGAATTCAGAGAAAAACAAGAACTTTACTGATATAAGAAAGGATGCTGGGCGTGAACCATCTTCTTTATCGACGTGACCTTTGACCTGTGACTTCACAAACCTCCATCTTGTCAGCTAGTCATGTGGGCGGGGCCGGAGTCTCTGGGGTGCGGGGTCTCTGTTGTTTCTGTTCTTCTCTCTGTAGAAACCTCCGAGCTTTGTCCTTGTTTGTGGTTTTAATTGGTGTAGAACCCGAGTTCCTTGTTCTTTGTTCTATGTAGAACCTAAGGGTTGTGCCGCGTTTGTGACCTCGCTCTATTGCTCTCGTGTTTGATTTGCCGTCTTAGTTTCCTCGGTTCTTTTTCAGAGAACTGAAGCTCACCTTTAGTAATTGCACCGTTGCATTTTGTGCATGCGTTAATTCTATTTTTGTTGTCAAAAGAACTGATCAAACTGACTTATGATTATTTGTCTGGTTTTTATATAAGTTTTTTACATGGAGTTATATGGACCACGGCAACCAGCAGTAACCTAAAGACAGGACAGATTCTTGAGTGTCGCAACAGAAAGGTGTTTGTCAGACGGTCATCAGGAGTTAAAATGCTGACAGTGGGTCCGAGGGCACGTAGTTTTGTCTGTGCATTCTGAGTGGGAGGAGCATATTGTCTCTACACTAACCAATGATCTCCGTCTGTGAGCTCATGCGTGTAGAAGAGGGTGGACAGCACTTTATCACTGGTTTGCTAAATGTGTAGAAAGACTGACCATATAAGTTTTTCTTCTGTCAGAAGTTTGTGTTGAGATCAGTAAATCTCTCTCTCTCTCTCTCTCTCTCTCTCTCTCTCTCTCTCTCTCTGATGCGGGTGGAACCAGTCGGATTGTCTTGTCTTTGTTTCCTGTTCAACCAGCTTTTTGTTTTACTTGAAGAAATTTAATATTTCTGTGTGTGTCATCTAACCGGTCATGCTGCCTTCCTCAGTGTGATCTCAGCATGGTGGCATTCTCGCCATCCAGAATATTAGACAAATCTGAGCAAGAAGAAAACAAAGTGAAGCGGCTGATCAGATCTCAATGGGGGAGGGGGAAAATAAAATAATAATTATTAAATAGCTAATTTACTACATGTTTATAGAGAAAATTTAGGTTAATGGAAATTGATTTCTATTATTACAAATTAAATGGTTATTGTTTACTTGTTTAATAAATGGAGGTGTTTATAAGGACGGGAATGAAATGGGATTACTGAACAAATAATGTCATCGTAACTAAAATTTTTGGAGGGGAAAAAAGGCACACCAGTAAACAAAAAAACTAAATACAAATAAACTTTCTAAATGCTAATTTACAGTATTTCTGCCACTGGGCCTCTGTACACCACAACACTGAATTTAAAATGAAACACTCAAGATTTTATCCAAATCAAGAGCTTTATTTCAGGGAGTTTGACAAGTGTTGCTTTAATCATTCAGGAAATACAGTCATTTTCATACACACGCGCACACAACACACACCCATTTAATGGAACCAAATGGCTGACAAACAGGTGCATGGTCAGGTGTGGCCTGTTTCCTCGCTATCCCTTGGCTAATTAGGCCTGGAGGTGGTTCTGAGTATTTTGCATTTGGACCTCATGCTGAGGGTTTGAGTGAACAGCTACCAAAGAGTTGGCTATGCAAGTGAAGGAGGCCATCATCAGACTGAAAAAAAAATATATATAACTCCATTAGCGAGAGAAGGAGAGAGCTGAGGGTGGCCAATACAACAGTCTGGAATATATTGTTAAAAAGAAAGAATAAACTGTCGAGCAAGAGGCTGGGAAGGCATCAGAAGAGAACTGCAGTGGTTGAGTGCAGAATGGTTTTGTGTGTTTGTGTTTGTGTGTGTGTGAATATCTGTAATTCCTGAATGGTTAAAACCGCACTTTATCAAACTCCTTGTATTAAACCTGAAAGTCTTGATTTTTTTCACATCGTAAGTGTTTCATTTCAAATTCAGTGTGGTGGAGTACAGAGTGCTGAATCCCAAAAAATGTCTCTCAGTCTCACAATTTTCCGACCTGACCGTACATTTGAGGATTTTATTCATTAAACTGAAATGAAAAAAGAAAACTAAAACCCTAACTAAATGAAACAGTTTGTAATAAATGAATAGAAAATCTTAATTTCTCCTCTTAAGAGTTTTTTTTTCCTACACTTCATACTTAAAGTGGCATGAAATAAAGTGTAACATGTAAGAAATGAACAGACTGAACAGACTGTGTCACCTGTTACTCTGTAGAAACACGCAGATATTTCTGTTGTATAGAAACGCATCTGAAACCAGACAGAGTTTTTTCCGTAGTGTGTTTGGTGTGAAAGACGTCACCCTTCAGTGGCCTTTATCTGAATGCAGTGATGGAGGAGGAGGAGAAGAATGAGAGTTTGTTCTCGTCCTCAAAGTCACTGGTTTAAATGGCCTTATTCATACGGACGTTAAAAATTCCACCTCTGCCGCGAGTGGTCCAAAATATTCACTTGGGAATTCTGCGATAATCTCCTGACGTCGCAGCTCACTTCACTGTGTTATGAAGTTACAGTGGAACATTTGAAGAACAGATTTTCTGCATAGCGTGCACTGACTGCGCACTCACTGTGCTTTGGTTTTGTTATCTAGCTAGCGGTTACCATGACCACACATTAGGTCATCTTTAAAATGTGTTCTACTGATTTTTGAGTCTCTGGAATTATACTCTGGTATTACACTGGAAAATCGTCTTATTGTAAATTGTTTTGTGTGTTGTAAAAGAGAGAGAGAGAGACGTTTGTGTCAGCAGAGTCATGACCCGTGGCTTAGAAAGATGAGAACTTGCTCTGAGTGAACTCTGGATTGTGATGGTCAGGGGGTGTTGATTAATTTCCTAGAACATCTGCGCTGACAGACGTGCAGCTGCACTTCACAGCTTTATATAATTTGATTATATAATGTTTGAATACTTTATCGTTTCTATAGTAACAGCTTAGTCACAAAACATGTAGAGCATTTTCTGTCTGTCATTGGTACAAGTGCAAATTTTCTTTTTTCTTTAAGAAAACATTAAACGTGACTATATGATGTGTCCATGTTTGATCGTATTGTGATCTAAGAGGAATAAAACACATTCTGTTTTGCCTGTTTTGAAGGGCCACATTTATGATTCTCTCTCTCTCTCTCTCTCGTGTACAGATCATGATCGAGTTTTGTCCTGGAGGAGCTGTAGATGCCATCATGTTGGGTAAGAATCCCAATCTTTTTTATTTCTTCTTAGTTTGTTTTTATTTTGTCGTTTTATAAATGAGAAGATATAAATTGCATATAAGAAACATGTTCGTGATGAGCAGCTACACAAACCCATCAGTCTTCATCGCTTCTTTCACTTTTGTGTCCGTCAACAGTTAAAAGTTTGTCCACCTGAAGATGGAACTCGAACCTTCAGCCTGTAGCTGGAGTTCATTTATAAACACGGCACGCTTTTACGCTGTGCTAAACACTTTAACTAACCGTAGTCTTTAAATAAATAAAATGGCTGCCAGAATGGTCCAGTTGTTATGAATACAGCTTTCACGTCACTCCGGCGCGCCTGGAAACATGAATAGCAGCTTTTCAGCAAGTTTTCTGGCTCGAGTGTCATGTACAGGAATATTCGCTTTCCTCATACAGGCTTTCATTCATAATCGGCAGCATTTGTGTGTTTACACGAGGCGTCTCCTCATCGTTCAGGACCTCGGGGGAAAGTGCTCCATGATTTTATTTCCTCTACTTAATTTTAGCTTCTTGTACACTATTTTTTATTTTGCTCAGTGTCTCGATTAAGTCCACACAGTTACATCAGACCAAACCCATGTGAGGGAACACTTTCTTTCTAAACATTTTCCTGGTTTCTGTTAACTTTTTCTTTCTGTTTATTCACTTGCTAAAGTCTTCTTGAGATTCTGGACTGATGATTTCTGGAATCCTTGTGATTTTTATGATAAATAGCATTATTCTGTCCTCTGTGTATTTTGTTGTCTTCAGATTTGGACCGAGGCTTGACGGAGAAGCAGATTCAGGTGATCTGTAAGCAGATGCTGGAGGCTCTGGTTTACCTGCACAGTATGAAAATCATCCACCGAGACCTGAAGGCGGGAAACGTCCTGCTCATGCAGGACGGAGACATCAAACTCGGTCTGTATGGCACAGCTTTTAGTGTCAATAATAATAATAATAATAAGCTAAGAGAGTATTAAATGGTAACTAAACTAATGAATGAGTCTAACTTTTTGCATCACACTGTTATACCACAGTGATGTTGCATTCTGTGTCCTGATTGGTCAGAAGGTGTTGATTAATTCTCTGCAACAGCAGCCATGAGAGTAGTGCAGGTTTATATTCATGCACTTATATTAAAATGTTCCATAGTAATTCACAGGGTTGTATGCACTGGACACGCCTCTGATAAACTAATTATAAGTAGTATTTTATAATTTGTAAGTGTAATGTCCAGGGAAGCAGACGTCAGTGCTGTGTAATTGTTGGAAGGAAAGTTTTCAGACATCTTCAGGACAGAGGAGTTTATGCTTCTTTGTGCTTTGTTGGTTGTAAATTGTTGTGGTGCGAGAGGAATAAAACTCATGTGAAAGTGTTGGTAGAGGCAAATAATCAACACTCAATATTTTGCTTGACTCTCAAGCGTAACTGACAGCGTACGGAACTGATATAATTTCCGTCCGTTCTCACTTCAGGGTCGAAATTCAGGCAAAACCGCGTTCCTCGGTAGGGTTTGAAACGCAGCTGAAGCGATACGCTTACATCCCGCTGCGCTCATTAATGGATTTTTAAAATGTCAGGCCAAAAGGAGTAGAACAAAACACACTTCTGTGTCTGCCGTCACAAACCAGAACAGTGCAACGCGCTTAAAGCCACACACTTCTGTTACAAATAACACCACGAGATGCTGTCACAAAAACACGTGCATCTCCAGGTCAATCTTCTAGTCAATCTCTCTTTTTTCATCTACAAGACTGCTGTTGTTTGTTTAAACGTTTATTTATGCTTCAAGGTGCTTATACAAAAATATTTGGATTAATCTAAGATGTTATTAATCCTTAAATATCTGTAAAATTACAATCCTGTTGCTAATATTAATGTAAAATCATGTATTTTAAATACTCTCTACAGCCAGTCTCATGCTTCTGTTTTTTTCCCCCTCCCAGCTGATTTTGGTGTCTCAGCAAAAAACACCAAAACCCTTCAAAGGCGAGACACCTTCATCGGGACTCCTTACTGGTGAGCAGCACATTAGTGTTTTACACCGTACCTGAGTTTATGACGCGTCTCACTGTGACTCCGAGCTCAGGGTTTGAGCTCCTGCTGCCCGTTGACCTTCCTGTTTCGTCTGTTGTCTGTCATGTTGTCTGATAATGTTTGACTTGTGCGCTCACTCTCGCAGCACATGAACACAGTCCTCTCCTATTCAACCAAAAAAAAAGAAGGAAAAAAAAAGCATACTTGTACCTTCCGATGTAATTTTCTAACATTCTGTGGATACATGGACTTAATTCAGATTAGATATACACACGTGGACAAAATTGTTGGTACCCTTCGGTCAATGAAAGAAAAACTCACAATGGTCACAGAAAAAACTTTAATCTGACAAAAGTAATAATAAATAAGAATTTTATGAATGTTAACCAATGAAAGTCAGACATTGCTTTTCAACCATGCTTCAACAGAATTATTTAAAAAAATTAACTCATGTAACAGGCCTGGACAAAAATGATGGTACCCCTAACTTAATAGTTTGTTGCACAACCTTTTGAGGCAATCACTGCAATCAAACGATTCCTGTAACTGTCAATGAGACTTCTGCACCTCTCTGCAGGTATTTTGGCCCACTCCTCATGAGCAAGCTGCTCCAGTTGTTTCCGGTTTGAAGGGTGCCTTTTCCAGACAGCATGTTTCAGCTCCTTCCAAAGATGCTCAATAGGATTGAGGTCAGGGCTCACAGAAGGCCACTTTAGAATAGTCCAATGTTTTCCTCTTAGCCATTCTTGGGTGTTTTTAGCTGTGTGTTTTGGGTCATTGTCCTGTTGCAAGACCCATGACCTGCGACTGAGACCCAGCTTTCTGACACTGGCCAGCACATTTCTCTCTAGAATCCCTTGATAGTCTTGAGATTTCATTGTACCCTGCACAGATTCAAGACACCCTGTGCCAGATGCAGCAAAGCAGCCCCAGAACATAACAGAGCCTCCTCCATGTTTCACAGTAGGGACAGTGTACCATCATTTTTGTCCAGGCCTGAGTTTTTTTTTTTTCAATAATTCTGTTGAAGCATGGTTGAAAAGCAATGTCTGACTTTCACTGGTTAACATTCATAGAATTTTTTTTAATTATTACTTTTGTCAGATTAAAGTTATTTCTGTGACCATTGTGAGTTTTTCTTTCATTGACTGAAGGGTACCAACAATTTTGTCCACGTGTGTATATCAGGAATCCACACATAGTAACCCATTACCTTAAAATGGAAATACACATCTGTTCTTGGAAGAAACGTGATGTTTGATGAACCTAAAAATCAAAAAACCTCATGAAGACGGAGGAATAATCTCAACCCAGACTATATTTTGTAAAGGTTTCAGTTGTCCGTATCAAGGTGTTGGTAGAAGTCTTTAAGCTTTAATTAATAGTTGCATTTTATTGCCTCTGCTTTGCTTTTCCTTGGTTTTAAATTTTTTTTAATCAGGAAAATTCATTATAATATATCATCTATATTATCTTAATCGTTACTTGCCGCATGCACAAAACACCCTCAAGTTAAATTTTAGAAGCTGATCTCTAAATATTTAAAATTTGTACATATTAAAATTTATAATCTGAGGGATTCATCGATTATCATCAAAATAGTCATTCGTTGCAGCTAATGTATTCAATACTTTTATTTTAGTGTAATGTAAATAGAACTTTGTCTTTGAAGGGAAGCCTTAAAACCTCCATGCTTATTTTTTTTAATGATCCTTGATGTAATATATAGACGGAACATTGGCATCGTTAATATCGTTTTATTTGGGAGGAGCTTACTTAATTTGCTCCGATGAGGGAACTCCCATAGAGACCAAAAACATTCCCATCAATGCAGCGTATCGCAAAACAAAACAGACCCGCTTTCATTTTATCATCATAAAACTGATTTATATTGTTTTCAGCAGGTGCCGCGATTTAAACCTACTATACAGTACACAGACTGTAAAGGTTGTACACGTAAAGAGGTGTGTAAAAGTTAACATGGAGCCACAACCGTGTGTAGGACATTGTTCGGTAATTTCAGTTTACATTTACACAGCTTGTGCTGTTCTCTCTCTCTCTCCCCCTCTCTCTAACTGTACGCCATTTATATCTCTGTATTGTAAACACGTAATAGAGATAATAAACACGTGTCCCTGCAGTGTACCGGGTCACTCAGTGTGAATGCTGGTTCAGGGTGATCACTGATTGACAGACCTTGTGCAATCTGATCTCTGATTCCTGAAAGCTTCGTACGTTTGGTTCAGCGTATCAAGAAGAGGGAGAGAGAGAGATCTATAAATTATCATCAGTATGAGCGAGAGAGAGAGAGAGCAGGTTATATGTTTAATGTTATCGTAATAAAAGTGTAAAAAAAAAAAAAAAAAGGTTGTCGCGTAAGCAGTAGGGAATAGCAGCAGTGACAAGTCCTGAACATTCACATTAATCAGCATATCCGCCTCTAACTAACCTGAGAGTGGGTGAAGTTATCTTCTGGAGGTGAGCGATATGGAGGAAATATTGGACATGATCACGATACACAATGTGTAGCGCCACTATAAAGTAGATTTAGCGAGTGAACATGCGCAGCTAT